>BQNB010143341.1:0-13344 GCA_026074375.1 Tanacetum coccineum | reverse complement strand
ATAAGGGAGTGTTTGGAATTGCTTATTAGAACTACTCATTTCGTTTGCCAAAAAACAAAAACATGTGGATAAGCAGTCCCAAACACCATTAAATCGAAAAGTTTACCTTTTGGTACTTTGCATTAAGAATCAGTTTCTGACCGTACTTTCTCCAAGCATATCTGTCATCGATCAAAGTAGAAGTTACTTTTGTAGACGTTGATGAGATCTTCTGCGGATCCTTGCAGTATCCAAAAGACTTGATGTTAAGAACCATTAGGCACAGACATGATAAGCAAAGGACTACAGGTTCACAAAACTCGTTTGGTCTGCATACCAGAATGACATTTGCGTTCAAACATACTAATAAGCTCACACACACTTGTAATAGGTAGGCTGGTCCAAACAGCTTATTGAGGCTTGCGTCGTGGCCAAATCATATTGCTATACATTTTAATCCATGGCTACTTTATACCATTGAAAATCAAGGGGTGTATGGAATTTCTTATTCTAATTTTTAAGGCATATGTCTCCCCTAGACGTTTTTAAGTCCATGTCGCTTATCTTAGGAGTTAAAACATAAGAAAGTGGGTATATGGTTACCATTAAATAAGCAGTTCCAAATACCCCACAAATACGTCCTAATTTATTGTTTCAATTTTCCAAGTGAAAATGAACACCTATTGGATTAAGAGCATCGTTCTTTTGTAGCATCAAGTAGCCAAATAGGATATAACTTCAAATCACTCACCTTAAAACGTATTGCATAAAAATGGATAAATTTTGTATCCGACAATCAAAAACCCTAGAATCAATAGAGGGCAACGACATGTCAACCAATCTAACAAAAATCACAATGGTCAAACTCCCTAAGTCTCTATACAGATTATTTATGCGACAAAAAAAAAACACAAAAAAACTTACAACTAATCCATACTATTAATTTTAAAAAGTAAAAAACATACCTATTTTTCGAAAGAAACGACGCCGAAGTAGGAAGCTTGATCTAAAGTCATTGAAAGCCGCCACAGGTATTCGGAACAGGTTTTGTGACCTCGGTAAACCGCCGTTGCATCTCAGACCACAAACAAAAGCCCTTAATACTAAACGGTATGTAGATGAATCCAGAAAAATAGAGACGGAGGAGACGCATGCCAATTGGATCTGGGTTGGGCTATAGTCGGTAGACCAGGCCATGAGCAGTGGTTATGTGTAACAGTAATAATGAACAGGAATTCTGTGAGAGAGTTAAACGACGACGTTTTATCCTTTGGTTAAGTATATATAAATGTAGGAGTGTTTATTATAGTTAACTAAATTATTACGAGCCATAAGAAAAATAAAATCATGTATTTTAAATTCTATTAGTTCAACAATATGACAACATGGTCACTTTACATTTAGCATTTAAATAAGTCCATTTGCAAGACACTCAAAAACAATTACTTAATTACTAGTTATAAAACCCCTGCACGCACGGGTTTTTTTTTTAAATTTCTTAATAATTTTTTTTAAATAAATAGTAATTCTTCAATTCAAATGAGGACTAAGCATGTTATATAGTTTAAGCTTAAGTATTTATTGATGATATCTCATTCATATCGACTCCCGCCAACAAATGCCATGGCCTCCCTGCTGGAACATTTAATTTTAAGTATTTAACGATGATATCTCATTCATGTCTTTAGTATTATATACAATTTCGTTACAAAGTCTAGATATATCCCAAAATTAATACATATACAAAAATACTGAGAATACGTTAAAATGACAAACAAATTTTGGTCAGACTGTGCACGAAACATTATCTTAAGTGCCGAAAAATATCGGAAGATGATGAGGATTTCTCAGATCACCGTATCTTGTTTCTCACCTAGAAGAGTAGCATGACTACTGCAAGGACGATTAAAACATGAGCGTATTTTCGGATCCAGGTCTGGAGTTAGATATTTGAAATAAACAAAGGTGAGTACATATGCACAAACCTACCAAACACGTAATCTTATATTGAAAAACAAATGGCCAAGTAAGAATACAAATTTCAAAAACTTCCAACATGCATTATAAAGCACAAAGCTGGTTGCTTTGGCTCACTTTCGGTCTATTGTAAGATGACCAACTCACAAGTTGTTACAGGCAAGCAGTTAACGAATAAATCTAGTTTAGTGAATGATCACAAGAATTTTTTTTTAAAAGTACAATCATACCAACCTGTCGATTTAGATCTTTTGCTTGCTTTGTCATCATAAATGCGAGATTATGAGATTAATCGGCTTGACATTTGACTGACCTATTATACTATATATACAATCACCGGGCTATTTTTCGCATACGGGTTTTTTCCCTTTTTTTATTTTTTATTTTTTTAAAAAAAATTAACTTTTTTTTTAATATATATTTTTTAATTTTCTTTTTCGAAATACCGCTGGAACCCGCCGGTCAACCCGGTCCGACCCGTTTTTTATATTTTTTTATAAATTATTTTTTTTCGAAATACCCTCTCGCATAATTGGAGTCATCGGTCTATGGCAAAGGCCCCGCAATGTAGCGCGCCGGAACCCGCCAGCCCGACCGGTTTTTTTTATAAAAAATTTTCTTTCTTTGTTCGAAATACCTTCTCGCACTATTGGAGTTCTCGGTCCGACCCGTTTTTTCTTTTTTTTTCGAAATACCTTCTCGCGCTATTGGAGTTATGGAATGACGAAATTCGCAACTAACACCAAGTGGATTGAGATACATATGAAGATTTATGCATTTTGGAAAATTTGGTAATCAAGATATGATCATATTCACAGGTGCCTTCTACATATAAATTTGTGTAGAAAAGCAATATAAATCTAAGGCACAACAATAGTCTAACGCAGGTATGTGTAGATTATCCTACATATATATTTATAGCTACATATACAATAATACAAACAAAAGATAATACATTAGTACCTGCACAATGTCATTCGTGTAAGCCCGTCTCTCTTCACCAGCGGTCATATCATGGGTGATATCATCTTCTGCTTCCTCTCTAGGAACCAAAAGGGTTGCGTCATTTGCCCATTCTTCCTCTAGAAAACGTGCATAACGGTCACCAAGAGGTGGTTCTAACCCACTATTCTGAAAATTGCTTAGCACAAACACATCCTTTTCCACGACGCACAAAACAGTGAAACAAATTTCAATCCAACTTGTCATATAAAAACAATAATCATATTTCACTAAGTGATGCAAATTCTAACCCTGAGCAACACCATCTCGTACCAGATGAGGAATTCTATACCCACACACAAATTAATGCTATTATACATTACCACTGCTACGCGGGTAATCTTCTAGTTATAGATAAACCATTTACATGAACCGATCCACTTATGAGTAAATTGGTCAAATGTTCAAAATTGCCACATTTACATGTAATAAGAAGTTTTTCCCAACATGGAGAATAAACATACCGTCTCCAATGGGTGTGATCGGCATAAAGAGTAATGGCAGCAACAATCTTGGCAACATTTGACATTTGTTAAAGTTGGCATCAACCAGCAAATATCCCCTTCATGTGAGCCCTTCACTTCTGACTGAGTTATCCGTCAAGTTTACTCCTGTAAACCATCGATAACCAAGTACATGTAATATCTTAAGATAAGTGGTAACATAACCAACAACATCAATCAATAATCCTTCAAATGCATACAAAAAGAAGACCATGTGATAAGTCTGTGCAAACCAAAGTTGGTGAATCACCATAGATTTAGTTTTCCAATGGAAAATGACACATCCGTGTCCAAGAGTGGTCCATTTGAGGTCTACCTATAGAGATGCAGTGGTTTCTAACAGTTCCAAATGCTTCCAAAGCAGCTCTAGAAAAAGGTTGAGAGTATTGTTTTTTTAGTACGACGTAAGCTACAAATTCTCGATAAAGTATGGTACTGTTTATGCATTAATTTGTGTTGGGTAAAAATAGCTGCATTATATATTAAGGTTCTGCTTAACATGTTAATAAGAAGACTCTTAGGTCGCACACAACCTAATTTTCCTTTATAATGAATCACACGTGCTCATGGGTTGATTTAGGTTAGCATTTCAAATGAATTGTTACATTCACTTTGGTGTCCACCACTTTCAAGTATTATAGTCTTGACCAGTAGATCGTAGAACGCAAACAAAGTCTCTGATGTAATTCAAATGTTAACCCCTAATCCTAATCAAAGTTGCCGACTCTTGACCATTATGTGAACAGTGAGCTGATAATCACAAGAATTAACTAACCAAACACAACATATGTCCAATTCAATCACTTATAACAAACTTATATTTATACATATTCAAACCAAAAAAGACTAAAAAAGATCAAGAAACGAAGAAGAAAATCAATTATATACCTCAGAGATAATATGTTTCTACTTTTATGCCTCTTTACTCCTTGCCAAACACATGAGGCTCCTTGTGATATACTCCATAGTCCATACTCATAAGATGAAGAATAAAGACTAATCCCTTTGTGTTCATCAAATTTGTAAGAAAATTTATGTGAATAGTTGATAGTGTTCTGTAGGTAGCATTTGCCGTTGCTATGTGTTATACCCCTTATACTCAAAGTATGATAATAGCATTCAGTCCATCTGATTGTTTATCTTTTTGTATGTGCTTCTTAAAAGTTTGTATCTAAGGTTGACCATTCCGCAATAAGTTACTGCTAGATACACTCAAACCATTAATAATGGCTTTTAATAAAAGATAGGGTGAGACAAAAATATTCAGATGTTGTGCACTGTCGATTAGCAATTGTATGGTTATATACTTATATCGTATGCCCATGGCTGAAAGATCTTATATTTAACTTAGACCTTGGCTCAAGCATGTGATGAGCTACATTAATGCACACCACATAGTGACCACATACAACCAACAATAACCATACAATTGAAAATAACCACACGGACATTTTTGGATCACTTATTTAAAATTCAACAACAATAACCATACAACCATACTCATGAGCTACATTGCTGTATTTTTGCACACACGGACATTAAAGTCGAGCAACAATAGCTACGAAGAGTTGAGATTTTCTTATTTACCTGATGTATAATTTTGCTTTTAGCACATGCAAACTTTATGATCTATTTTCGAAGATATTATATTTGTAACAATTAAATCTTACCGGTAGATCAAATCTTGCTTTATGTTCACATCATTCCGTTAAAGATGCATCCTCACACCTCCTCACTTCTTTATCACTTCTACTTTGACCGTATCTGAAACCATATAACTTTTAAAAGGCGTGAAATCCGATAATAATAAGTTACATAGCATAAGACCACGTTATTACACAATGTACACTCTTATGCGATGTCATGGTTACCCTTTGAATTATCTTTACTTTTTCTATGCATTGTATAACAAATTGTTTTATAATTTTATAGTTAGGTTGGCAAAAAACTATGATCTTTTACCTTGAATGGAGTAGACAACCTTTGTGTTGACAATCACCAACCCATTTTTCTTCCTGTTACACCTGCCAAAGAAAACAAAAGTAATTTGTTATCTTTTCTAGGGACACCAACACATCGACATCACGTATAGCTTTTTGGCTACTACCAACGAAAGTTGGATATATCACACATTAAGATTAGCAATTAAACACGCAAAAATCTAACTCTATATGTCGAAAAACAGGGGTTCACATGATATCTAAACAAACAATTCTTTACTACTACTTGCAATCCAACACACCTAAATTATCAATCAAAGCATAAAAATATAAACCCACAACTCAATTACAAAAAAAAAACAAAAACCCTAAATTTATTATACATTAGTTGCTGACATAAATTGAATTCTAAAACCAAAAATATACCTTTGATTAACCCAAAAAAGAAGCCGGGTACTTAGATAGCGTGCGCGAATGGTGGTGGTCATTGTGTTTCTATATTGAAGAATGAAATCTTAATGTATTTTATTTGAATTAAGTTATATAGACATTAGTAATAAGTGATGCGACTTAAAAAATATATTAAGAACCAACTTTTTGATATTTTTTTAATGGGAAGATTTCATATACTCAAACGAAATATCTGATGTTTTTTTTTTATATATATATATGGAATTGCCCTTTTCTAATTATATGGTACCCATCAATATTTTTTCTCCAATAGGGTTATATGTCCTCGGTCAAAGTAATAATTACATAGTACCAGTGTTTTGAAACCCGGTTCGACCCGGCCGGGTCAACCGGTTGAACCGGTTCCGGCCGAAAAAACAGGTCAAATTAAACCGGGTTTCATATTTTCGAAACCCGGTTTGACCCGCCGGGTTTGATCGGGTTTGGAGTGACCTGGGTCAACCCGGGTAATGAGACCCGGCCGGGTTTCGGTTTTTTCGTATTTTTTTATAAATAAAACATGTTAATTGTATATATTTGCGACGTAATTTTAATTTTACATGTTATATTTGTTAATAAATAGTCTTTAGGCTTAATATATGAAATATTTCATGATTTATATACATACTTTCTTTCTAATTATTGAAAAAATATACATATATATATTTTGGAAAACCGAGTTGACCCGGCGGTCCAACCGGTTGAACCGGTAACCCGGTGACTCGACCGGGTTAATTCAAAACCCGGTTTTCAAAACATTGCATAGTACCCGCTATCACCTCACGCCTGGTAGTGCAATTAATGTGTGGCAGATAGGTTCTACCAAGGCCCAATTTCAATGTAAAGAAGAAACTTAGCCCTCTTTTAACACCAGGAAGGCGCGCGGATACTTAGTCAAATAATGTCTGGGAGATAGGTTCAACCTAGTCCCAAATTCAATGTAAAAAAGGTTAGGGGTGTTTCTTTTTCTCTTATTCCCACTTAATTAGTGGGCTTAACCCTTAATACATCTTAATTGGAGGACTCATTAAAACTAAAATAAATGGCTAAGTAAGACCCTCATATACTACCACTTGATTTAGTAAACACCCTCTTAGCCCGTTTTTCAAGACACCAGGCTGATGGCACAAGTTTCAGTCATCTTGCAGTGTTGCACATCTTTAGATTATTAATTTGTGGGAGATTAGCAATTCTCATAACCAGAAATAAACATAAACAACCAAAACAGATTAATCGAAAACGTTTTTTTCTTCTTCATGTGGGGCTTACAACCAGATTTCATATAGTATTATGTTTCTTTGAACACTCGTGTTTCAACATGCAGTTGCAATGCACAAGTCAAGAATTATCATATCACATTAGCACCGTTAGTTAAGAGATAACAAGTACCTAGAACAATGGCTAAAGATCAACATCGTACTCATTCAAAACACACACTGTATACATCATACTACAGATTTATTGCAACTCGCAAAAGGTACAAATATCAAAGCATACACAAACAACCAAAATACAACTTTCAAAAGCGATGGGACTTTAAAACCAGAATCAAGCAACACGAGGGTCAACCACCTGCCCCATAAACAGCACGACCCCTGTAATGTCTTCTCTAATCACAAACAAAAACGGGTGATCTGCAACAAAATCGACCTTATCATCAGTTCTCAAAGATCTAAGCATGACAACTGCTGCAGAGGCAGCTGCAGCTTCTGTACCTTCTTCATTCACTTCCACAAAAGATTTATGATGAATGCTTGAAACATATAGGCTTTGACCAACAGATGAGTCCACCATTTCGGTCAAACCTTCTCCACCGTCAAAAGGCAATTTGACACCTAATTCCTTCAACATATCAGAAGCCTCAAACCCGAATGAGATTTTAAATTTTGGGATCAAAAACTGCCCGATTTCAACTTTTTGACGTGGAACGTGGCGGTCAAAGAACTCAGATTGGGAACCAATTTTCTCTATTAAAGATTTCAGGCCGTCTTTCGCATCTGGGAGGAACACGTACATTGTGAAACGGCGTTTATCTTCACCTTGCAAATAGGGAAGACCCAAGACTTTGAAACCATCATCTTCACGCACGAATTGTTTTTTCTTGGTGGTCATGAATGGCACTTGAATTTTGCTCCCATCGAGAAGGTGAAAGTCAGAGTCTTTTGTCTTGGATGGGTCAAATTTTTCACTCCAGGCTCCCTTGAAATAGACTGCATTTGCAAAGACAAGCCTTGTGGAGTTGTTGACTGCGCCATTAGGAAGGATTTCTTTTATAAGGCCATTCGTCTGCTTTTCCGCCCATGAGTTCACTTCCGTGGCTACCTCAACAGCCTTTACAAATCAATAAATAACATGTTAGCAATAGCAAAAGGAATTGATATATGCATATGGTGTATTGATATGTGACTTCTGGTTGACAATTCGAGAACCACAAAAGTTTGTAGGTTTGTGCACAAAAGATCCAATGTTTTGTCAACTAGAACCTATTTAAGTGTCCCTTAAGGCAAATAAATTTCCACTTGACTATTAAATGTGCATAACAGTCAGGATAAGCAAAATGCTTCTTATTACATCCAACTATTTATCTAGCTCTCTTACGGTCAACATCGATAAGATAGCTAAAGGTTATATAATGCCACAAAGCCTAAATTAGAAATAAATTTCCACTTTATTAAATGTACATAACAGTCAGGATAAGCAATATGCTTCTTATTACATCCGATTATTTATCTAGCTCTCTCAACATCAATAAGAGCTTAGGGTGTATAATGCCACAAAGCCTAAATCAGCATAGCGACCTCATAATCTTCAAATCAACTTAAAACAGCTATAAGTAGCCATTTACCAGGTTTTTAAGTAATTTCATAACTAGCGAATGAAGGGTTGTTACAAAATTTCATATATATATTCGGATATTCCTTACGTCCTCGTCGAGTTTAGAATCAAATCCCAAATGATATAAGAGTTCAGTCCACTACACCTCGAGGGACTGACACTATAATAACAAGCTAATAAAGGGAGTGTTTGGGGTTGCTTGTCTGCTTTTTTTTTGGGTAACAAGGTGTCTGACCATTTGGCCGACTGATCCAAGGGGTTTGAATCCACCGCCACACAGACTCAAACCAGGTAAAGGCCTCCCTTATGAGGAGGTTGGCATGGCCACTTCAAGGTTGTTTGCACCTAGCATAAATTGTTGTCCGCTTAAATAATAAGCAATATGCTTCTTATTACATCCGACTATTTATCTAGCTCATACACTCAACATGGAGAAGATAGCTATAATAAAGGGTATATAAATCTTTCAAATCAACTTAAAACGATGATAAAAGTAGTCATTTACCAGGTTTTTAAGTAATTCATAAATAGCGTCAGAATGGTTATTGTAAATTTTCCCATTGATATTCCGTACATCCTCATCTAGTTTAGAATCAAATCCTTAAGTGATATATGAGTCCAACCCACTACACCTCGAGGGACTCACACAACAATAATAAGTTAATAAAGGGACTGCCTGGGGTTGCTTGTGTGCTTAAATAATACAATAAGCAATTAACACAAAAAAAAAATTAAGTGCTTATTTACCCCTATAATAAGATAACAAATTAAGTGCTTATTTACTCCTAAAATAAGATAACAATACTTCCATCCGAACACTCAAAACTACCTAAAAGCTAAAAATAATTCATTTGCATATATGTACTTAAATAAACAATCACAAACAACCTCTATCTATGTAATTCCTTTACTGAAACACACCGCCAATTATCAAACAACCTCTAACAAACTAGGCATACACTAAAACGGTACATAATATCATATGGGATTCCTTTCTTTGCCATTTTAAAGAAATATGCCCACATTTTTTTAATCATATGAGTTCCTTTTCAACCCGATTAACCCGGACCCGTATTAGGTTCAGTTCGGGTAAGTTTATTTCCCTTCAAACCCCATTCGGGTTGACCCAAATAACATGATCATTAAGGGTAATCCTAAAACCATGATCTATAAACTACACCTCATAGAATATAATTTAACATTATATAATAAGATATAAGATACAAATAAAGAAAGCCACTAAAAGTAACCTTGGTCTGAAAATCAACATGATTAGAAACAGCCTTATAAACATTCTCCACAACATCTTTAAACCCATCTTTAAAACCCAAACTTTTATCAACCCAAACACCATTCACAAACGACAAACGAGGCCCACCACTTGCACTCCCATCAGCAAAAACCAAAGACACAAGCTGAGAAGCAAGACCATTCAAATCTTGAACGCTTTTTGTCTTCAAAAACGACAGCAACTGTTCAAGTGTCTTGTCTTTGGTTCCAGATGCTATTAAGCTCAGGATGACATGGATTGAAAGTGGAGAGAAGACCACGTTGGTGTTTGGGGAGTGTTTGGATAGGAGGTGGGTTGATAGTGTGGTTGAGACATGGGTTTGGTTGGAAATTAATTCTTGGATGTCCATTGATGTTTTTTGGAAGAGATTTTGTGTTGGATTGTGATTTTAAAGTTGAAGATTTAGGTGACTATGTTAAGGAAAGAAGAAGAGAACCTGGTGCTTTTTGACTATGTTTACGCGTGTCGACGGTTTTTTGTATTTTTTTATTGATTATTTGTGACATGTCATAAACTAGATATTTTTATAATCTTTGTGCTAAAGGATAATTACTTCTTTCTTCTTTTCTTTTTTTAACTAGAAGAATAAGTGCTTTTATTAAATGTTTTAAAAACCGGGTCTCTAATAGATTTGGTTGAGTCATAAGGTCACCGGGTTATCGGTTCAATCGGTTCGACCAATGAGTCAACCTGATTTTGTAAAAAAATTAAAAAATAATAAGATTTGCAATGATAAAAAAATGTATATATATAAATCATGAATATACCTTATATTGAGCCTAAAAACGATTTACTAACAAATATAACATGTAACAAATAAAATTACGTCGCAAATATATATAAAAAAACTTGCTTTATTTGTAAAAAAAATGAAAAAACCAAAACCCGGCCAGGTCACGAGAACATGGTTGACCCGGGTCACTTTAAACTCGGCGGGTCTAATCGAGTTTCAAAAATATAAAACCTGGTTTAATTTGACCCGTTTTTCGACCGAAACCGGTTCAACCGGTTGAACCGGCCGGGTCGAACCGGGTTTCAAAACATTGCTTTTATTAGTGATAACGAGTGGAAAGATATCCGCGCGTTGTGGTGGGGCTGATCTGTAGTCGAGGCATATTTTTTCTTTTCTAATGTAGCTTTTTTTAATTGTAATTTTTATAATATTTTATTAAGCATTTGTTTTTTTTAATCATTAGATGATTGTTATTGTTATATTTTTTATTGCTAAATGTTGTATCGTTCTAGTTTTTTTTATAAAGAGTCTATTCTTATTGTTATATTCAATGTTGCCGGACCAAACAATCAAAGCCCAAAAAGTGTTAACTTCAAAGCTGTCTACCAGCAGCCTAATATCAAACGACATCAAATGTCATCGTTTTTAAACGTCTTTTAGTATTATGTATAATACAATGGTTGTTAAAACAAAATAAATAATCAATTCGATAATATTTTTTCACATGTTGTAGGAGGAATGTGAACCTTTTTTATTCAAATATACACGTGCAGTTGCACTCTTAGCCTCACGTATGTCCGCCCTAACGTACAATTTGCTACCCGTAATAAGTTTATGTGCCGATGAAAACTTAACTTATATCACCTTCAAGTGATCAAAAGTATAATAATAATAATAGTAGTATTACAAATAAATTATTGAGATGTAAGAAAAAAGCTATGTATTTTAATAAAAATAAATTGGCAAAATTAGTACAGCGTAATATCCATTATATGTAGGCTACTTGATAAAATATGGGCCAGCTCAAATTTGATAATGAAAACGAAAAAAGAGCCCAAATGGAAAGCCCACTGAAACCGCCGACATTTATATCCTCTTGCATGATGCGTTTTAGTATCTAGGCTAATCTATTAATTAGGGTGGAAATAACTAGGGTTCGTGTAGTTAGTTGGTAATTTGGTAAGAAGATTATAAATTGCATGTTTTCACCAAAAGACAAAACCCTACCCCTCTGGCGAATTTAGGTGATTCTTTCAATGAACACTAAACATTCGAATTCCTTAATTCCATTGATTATCTAAACGGTTATTCATTGTTAAATAGTGATAAACGTCTAAGGTTTTCTTGGGTTTTAGGTTTTTTATAGTTTAGGGTTTTGTTTTTAAAGTCTAAATACGTTTAGGGTTTTTTTAGTGTGTTCATTAATTGTGCATGAAGTGATGTTTGACAATTAAGATATTGGTTGTATGTTGCGAAACCCTAAGTTATTAGGGTTTTTTCTTTTAAACCTTAACTGTTACATGTTTGTGGAGTTCTGGGATGTTTTGATTTGTTTCTTTGGAATATTAAATGTTTGAAGTGATAGGGTAAAGCTCGAGAAATCAGGAGAATAAGGGGGTGGAGGGATTGGTAAGAGTAGCAAGCAAACATGTTTTAGCAAAAGATTGCACGGGGATTCAATTGATGATCATTATGAGAATGATGTGCAAGATGAGCATAAAGGACTGCTTACACCCGATATTAATTTAAAGGGGCATGTGGGTAGTTATGTGAACATTAATACAGTTAGTACTCTAAGTCCTGGTATTGGGAACTTTCAAGTGATTAGGAAGGGTCGGTATTTGGGACTGTAGGAAGTATTGTGGACGAGAACTCTCTTAGAGCCGATTCTAGTGAGGGTGTAACTTCACAGTCACTCTAGATGGGAAACCACAAGATGGAGATTTTAACATGGTACAAGAATCGACTAAAGTTGTTAACACTCCTTCGTTTGCAAACATAGTGACTCACAACCACAACCTAAAGTAAATTTTAGGAAAATGGATGCACCTGTTGTTGATGTTGCTGCTATTTTTGGTGTGTCGATCGCGTCTCAGGAAGACATTAAGGTTTGAGAAAATTACGGCGGTGATTGTGATGATGTAATTGCGTGGTTGACTATAGATGAACGGGATGCCACTAAGGCTGCGATTCTGGATTTGTGGGAGAAGTTCTCGGCTACTAGGTTTGACAAAAACCCAAGTTTTGGGACAGAGCAGGTTGCTAATCGTGAGGGCACAGGTTCTATTTTGCCTAATCCAGTTGGGGTTACATGTGCTCATATGGGCTCAAATTCAACTAAAGATGTTAATGCTTCTATTCCAAATTACACATCGGCTTCAAAGAATGGCTTTTTCAATGATGAGGCTAGTCCAAGTATAGATACACCAATTGTTAAGTCGGTTTCCATTCCGAAGCCGGTTTCGTATGCGGGAACAGCGGGCGCGTACTCATCAAAACCAAGTATTGGTAAAGCGAATTCTCGTCATTTGAAATTTAAGAATGTGTTTGAAGGTGTTCAACTATCAATTCCAATGAATGTTGTCCAAGTGGTAAGTAGTCGGTTTGAGAATACACTTTATGGTTATTTTATTG
>BQNB010143340.1:1291-15536 GCA_026074375.1 Tanacetum coccineum | reverse complement strand
TCTTCAATGTTGGTGATCAAGTTTTACTCTTCAACTCCCGGTTAAAGATATTCTCCGGAAAGCTTAAAACTTGTTGGTCGGGACCATTCACTATCGTTCAAGTTTTTCCTTACGGAACAGTGGAATTATCTCAACCCGATGGCCCGAATTTTAAAGTAAATGGTCACCGTGTGAAACATTACTTCTGAGGGGACATACCACCCAAGGTAGTCCCGGATCTCCACACTCTCCCTAAGGACAACTAAATTCAAGGATCGAGTCGAGCTTGCGACTCGGTGACCAAAAACAAGCCGCTTCGTGGGAGTTCACCCCATGCTTATCCTTTTCTATTTTTCTATTTTCTATCTAATGTGTTGTGATGTGTGAAGAGGCTATCCTTTTCCGATTTCTCGTTGTTTGTTATTTGTTGTGATTTTTGTAGGATCAACCCAAAAATTTCTAAAGCCTCTCGTGTCCGGTGTTGTTTCCCGTTTCACTCGAGCTTCTCATCCTTTGTTTGAAATTAGTTTGGGGAAATTCGATATCCTTTCATCTTATCGATTCACGTTTATCATTGCATAATTCATAAACGGCTTAGATTTACGTTGGCACCCGCCTTTAAACATTGAGGACTCGTTTTAGTTTGGGGAGGGAATCTATCGATTTGATGTTACCTGCTTATTGTTTTGTTCTCACGTACCCGTTTTCCCACAAAAATAGCAAAAATTTT
This sequence comes from Tanacetum coccineum, assembly GCA_026074375.1. Lineage (NCBI taxonomy): Eukaryota > Viridiplantae > Streptophyta > Magnoliopsida > Asterales > Asteraceae > Tanacetum > Tanacetum coccineum. Next base: position 14,827 of record BQNB010143340.1, on the reverse strand, counting down.
AAATTTTTAAGTTCTTATTTGTTATATAAAAAAAAAAGTGTTAAGACACGAATGTAGGTTTTCCGTTGGTAAGAATAAGAAGTAATTTTTGACCCGATCGAACGTGTAGAGTTCTAGCTTTCTCCCTTAACAATTAATGATGATAGTTTGTGCTAGTCTCATGTAGACTTTAAACATGCTAGACTTGAAATCATTAGTAAATGAAAACTTGTGCTAATCTCAAGTAGATTTTAAATATGCCGAGTTGGATTTTATATAGGCTAAGTATTTGCGAATTTCTTTATTAGAGATTTTAAATTGCAAAGAATAAGAGATGATAGTGTTGATTACGAGTTAGGATGCTAAACAAAGTTTATTTGGAAAACTTAAAGGCTTATAAGAATAACTTGTGGTTTTTCTTCCCCGGAGTTCTTAAAATGATTAATTATACGTGTTCTCTTTAATTTTTACAAATTAGAGTTTTACTCTTAAAAGTCTAATCAACATATTCAGAGAAATTTTTTTATCGATGATGAAGTCAAACATCGTTGGTAAATAAGAATTTTAGTTCAAGTTTATACTTTGGTTTTCTAAAACGAAATTTTTTCTATTTGCAAAAAATAATGTGTTAAATTAATTAATCAAATATAAAAAAAATAGTGATGAATAAAAGGATGAAGTTATAAATCCTTAGTGTTAATAAATAATATACAAACTCCATCGCAATAAAGTACATGAACATTTGTCGATTCGCTCCCGATGTGACATCGAAAGAAAGGGTGGAGGATGTATAGGGTTGGTATCATAATAAGTACACGAGCTCTTATCGGAGGCGTGGCCGATGTGTCGTCGAAAGAAAAGTGATACCGATTCCTAGCCTAATAATGTAAATAGAAATAATAATGTTGCAAAGTTAGAAAATAAATAGTAAAAGTTTCATTTTCTAAAACCAATGTATTCTTTTGAACTAAGGTTTGCAAAAGTCTATAAGGCTTTTTCATCCGAAGTTCATGCGTTTCGATTACTATTCTCTGGATGGGGTGTCAAAAGCCTTAGCACTTACCCGATGACGGTGGGATGCTAGAGAAGAAAGTCATTCATGGGGCAAGTGAACCAACGATGTCTTAGCCTAAAGAATGTTTTGTTTGCTTTAAGTTGATTCTACCAAGTGGATAACATATTAGCCCCAAAAGGCCCCTATGTTACAGCTTGGTCGGATTCAAACTATCTAAAAGTAGATTTAATGGTTTTAAATTAAATTTGAACACACACACCTAAATATATGATTTATGTCAGAAGATGAATTCACAAGTGTAATTATATGTAGTCGTTAGCAACTTATTGAATTAGCAGTGATCTTATTTTTAAGCTTAGCATGGAAAAGTGAAAACGGGATGAGAAGTTATCTTTTAGATACTTAATTGTGCTTTTTATTCTATGATCCTTAAAGTTACCAATGAGGTAATGAAAACAATACATTATGTCAACACAAATAAGTTGTAGTTAGGTAATATATTAAAAAAAAACCATAAAAAGAGAAAAAGTTTTGAAAATGGGAAATCGGGTGTTTTATAACTTGTGACTTAGAAAATTTTCCTTCAAAAACTTTACTACTTTCTTAAAGGATTAGTTTGGGTAAAAAAAAAAAATTTTTTTTTTTTTTTTTGTTTTTCCTTTTTAAGTATTTGGTTTATAAGGCATGTGATATTTGCGGAGGACACACAAATGTTAGTATTTGGGGATTTTTGATATGTGCAAAAATACACATATCCGTTTATACGTAATAATAGCCCAATTAAACCCATAAAACTAAAAATGGCAAAAATATCTTGTATTTGGGTTTGTGTGTGCAGGTTATGGATAGACAAAAAAATCACAAGAAAACAGTCAATAAACAGGCAAGCACGGACCAAGAACGGAAGAGTGTAAAAAACCGGAAGCCAAAGCCAAGAAAACTCAACCTCCAGTCAAATTGGTCAAACCATGGTCAACAAAAGTCAACCCACAAAAGGACAAAACCCAAAAATATTCCACTTTAGTCCCTCAAGTATCCTAAAGTTACACAATTGGTCCTTGGGCTCTTATTGGGCCTTAAAACCTCTTTTAAACCATACCCGAATCCTAAGCCCAATATCCTAGCCCATTAACCCTTTAATAAACCACAAGGACCTAAGGTGTCAATTCCGAAAGTTATGATTTAAACTTGCACAAATAAGATAACTAAAGAGAGCCATATATGCCAATTTCCCCAAAGCTCCAAAACCTGAAATTAACCCTTTCAGTTAAAAATGGGCGCCAAACCAGTTATTAACTATTCCCCCCCAGTCGTCGGCTCCAAGCATTAACCTGGTAAAATGAAAGGGCTTCTGGCAATTAAGGTTGAAAAACTATTCAGGTGATCAGGAACACAAGGGCAAAGGTTTATTATTGTCAAAATCAAGCTCTAAGTCTCTCACCCCAAGAATCAAAGCCACGTGCTATGGAGAAAAAGCACAAAAGAATGAGGGAAAAATTTTCCACTACATTCACTCACAAAACTAGCAACAAGCTGTCCCAATCAATGAGAATGGCATCTTGGCACTCCTTGAAGCATCCACATTTGAATCTAACGGCTTACAATAGACCCTCATAATGTTGAGGAAATGATTGGCTGGGATTGATTGGAGCGTGGGCATCAAGCAAGACCTAGAAGCTTCAGCTTGGCACTATAAATAAGCCACACTATCACACACACATCTAGTTTTTTATCTAGTTTTTTTTTACTTTTTCAATTTTTCTAGTTTTCTTAGTATAATTGTTAGTTTAAATTTCAAGTAATTTCAGCTTAAATCCTTGTAATTTTCTTTTCAAAGTTTTGTAATCAAGTTTGTATTAATGAAATATTAGTTTTGTTTTGTCAAAAGCTCTTTAAGTATTACTCATAAGCTCTTATTTTCATCTTACATAATTGTAACTGTTTTCATAAGCTCAATTCAGCTCTCATGAGTCTATAAGCTCATGATAGAGCTAAACTGACTTAATCATACTTAAAAACTTAAAAATCAGCTTAAAATCTATTACCTTACCTTTGCATAAGAGTGGAAAGCTAATGGAAGTTGGTTGTAATGGAATAACGAACAAGAAGGACCTTACTCCTACTTATTTTAACTAGAGACTGTAACTACCCTCATTGGAATCGTCTTGTTTAGCTAGAGGTTTAAGTAAGTTTCCTCTATTTTCCTTTTGTCCTTAATTTTCTATACTTAGATTTGCTTATTTGCTTGTTTATTGCTTAGTGTGCTTATTATTCAGCTAATTGGGCTTATTATTGTCGTCAAATTGCTTAATTAGATATAATAAAAATCTTTTTTTTTGGCCTTAATTAGTTAATTCATAGTTTGTCTTATAGATTATCTTTTAAAATCAATAAAACCAAAATTATAATAGCATAATTTTTAATTCTTAGATTTCGTAGTTAATTCAGATTTAGGAAGTAATGTTGTGCGCTTGCCGGCAAGTAGTTTAATATTATGGAGGTTAAGTATCGAGATCGTGATAGACAAGGATCTTGATATATTCAACATCTATAAGACTTGTATGCTACATATTTAAAAAGACATGTTGAGTATACTGATATTATATAGTCATCTTACAACTTTATTGAAATCTCTATTATCATAACAGTTGACTTTAGATATTGGTTTAATAGTTGTCATTAACTGAGCGTTCAATCAAAGTCCTCACGACATCTCTCTATCAGTCTCACACACACAGAATGACTTGTGCAAATTGTTTGAGTTAGTTGTATTCTCATGTTAGACTAATAGTAATTGAGTTTTCAGCAGTTAGTTTTCAATAATCAACAAATTTGAGCTTACTTTCATCACTTCAGCACCAGGGCATTTTTTCCCTTTTTCTTAGTTTGAGAAAACTTGATCGTTGATATACCCAAGCCTTGGAAGGCTTGGAATTTGCTTGTACTAAGTTAAAACACTCCAGTGAGTGAGTTTAATGTAGTAGAGACCTCAAAGGATTCCTGCATTTTTGGTTTTACTCTGCAAAGTGCATCATAGGAACCTAAGTTGTCCCTGCTGTCACTTTTGGTTTAATTTTAGTTAGATAAACTTAGGTCTTAGGCTCTAAAATTCAAGTAGGGTATAGAGTAGATACATCTTAATATATAATAGGTCTTATCTTTCATTTTCTAGCTTAAATTCCTAGGTAAAATTTAGCTTAAAAGTCACTAAAAAGCCAATAAACCAAAAACAGTAGCAAGGTTAGATTAGCTTTAAATTTTTGATTTCTTAGCTTATAGTAATTGCTTTAGACTTAATTGATACTTTATAGTACATTCTGAAAAGCATAGCTTCTGTCTAGCTTAATTAAGGTAATTGAGCTTAGCGTAATTTAAGCTTTTTTGAGTTTGTATACTTATGTTTTCATTATTTTACATTAATTGTGATAGTGGTATTAGTGTTTCTCAGCAAGTTTTTCTTTTCATTTTTAGTTTAAATACATCATAAGCTTCTTAGATCTCCTTTTGCTTTTCAATTTGAGCTTAAATTAAGCTTGTTATAGCTGTTTAAGTGAAACCAAGGGAGAACCCCCACTTTCTGTTTTCAGCTTGTTGATAAGCTCTTTTTGAGCTTATTATTAGCTTTCAGCTAGAGGTGTTTTTGTTAAAGTTGTTCACTACAACTTAATCTACAACTTTGCTTTTATAAGTTTTTCATAATAAGCACTTTTTAAAAAAAAATTGAACTTATTTTTAAGCTTAAAAGGACTTAGTTTGAAGTCGGGGTTGGGCCTCAGGTAGGTTTGTTGACATTTAAGTTTATTTGTTAGGTCTCCGAAGTTATTAGTTCACATAAGTCCTTCAAGGACTTGCACTGGTTAATCCCTAGATAGTTATTAATTACTTTATAACTAATTTTAATAATTAATTAGGGTTATATTTTTAATTATTAATTAGGTTTAATTAAAAAGAAAAATTGGCATTTATTTTTTATAAAAATTTCTCTTCATTTTCTTTTTTTAGTATATATCTTTACAAATTTTTAGGTTTATACTTTAGCATTTTTATTATTTTTAAGCATTTTAATTAGATTAAATCTTAAAAATTCATATCTTAAATCCAAAACGCCAAAAAAAGATTCCTTTTCAAAAGTTTCTTTTCATTGTTTATCTAGGAAAAATATAATTTCCATTAATTGCTAATTAATTTAATTATTTTAGATATAAATAATTTTTTTTTTTAATTCATAAAAAAATTCAAAAATAATCAAAAAAAAATATTTTTCTTTTTCTCTTAAAATTTTATTTTGTCCTATTTTAGGTTTAGAAATTTAGTTTACATTTTTAGGACTTAATTTTGATTACTATGTTTTGTTAGCCGTTTTATTTGTTTCCCGTTAAATTCTTTTTAAGTGTTTTAAAGTTGCTTTAATTAATCATATTTTAATTGTTGCTTTAATTTAGGTAGTCATAGATCATCAAATCATCGATTTCTTTCTCATTCAAATCATAATCCAAGCAACGTGCTTCCATGCACAAGTCGTTGGGAAACGACTCGGATTGATCATTCTTACCCGGTTAATATACGTAATTATATATTGATTATATTATTTTTTGAGAGTGAATTATATCAGAGGGTAACTTGGTAATTTCTTAATTGCTCTTTGGAAATTATTATTATGAGAATATTTACAAGTGTATTTAAAACACACAATCAGCTTTCTTAAGATAGAACAAAATTTAATAGCCAAGTGCATGTTTGTGAGCGTCATCATAAAAAACTTGTAGCTTTGTTAACATGTGCACTGTTTGAGCAGATTGGCCCACTTTATAAACAATATTACCTAGTTCCTTTATTTTATTTTCTAAATTAATTTCTTTGTCCATATATTTACTTTCTTTTTCTTTGGATGCATTTTTTAAAACTATAAATGTTTGCAATAAAGATTCCTTTTCCTTGATTTGATTAGAAAGAGTTTATTCAAGTGAATCAATTTGATTTTTAAGTGCAAGTTTTTCCTTAATCATATCATCCATTTGAGAATCGATCATTTTTTTCACAAGTGCTTAAATCACTATAAGTCTTTGTTTAAAAGTTTTGACACGTTCTTTATATCTCTCAAGCTCAGCGATTAAGGATTCATTATTCTTTTCCTGATTAGTCTTTTCCCAATTATTTAATATAATTAAACATTTGACAGAACATTTTGTTCAAATCATAGATAATATCTTGAATCTTGTTTAAGCATCCAAATTAGTATCTTGAATGCGTCAGTTTGTTTCTGTAAAATATTAAGAGTACAGAATGATATTGCTATCACTTGTTATCTCATTATCTAGAAAATAAATAACTGGAGTTTGTTCAAAATCCTGCATTGCATGCATAGTTTGATTATCCAAATCATTATGATAGGATTCAAAATGAGGTACATCTGAGATAACCATCATAACCAATAAGTTTATAAGATATTGGCCAAAAAGAACCGCCTTTGCAGTAAAGACATCATCATAGTCTACATCATAAGCATCTAGATACTCAGTTTGGAAAGCAACATTGTTTAGAATGGTTGTCTGAGCAGCTTGACCATCTAGAATGCTTGGATCTGCAAAAAAAGCTAGTTGCTCTTCATTTAAAATTTTGACCAGATCCTTTCTTCTGCCAACATTGCCTTGCTTAAATCCCACCATGCAGCGTTCCTCGCACCTCTAACCTGAGTGCATTGCCTAGCCAAGGTCCTTCACCATACAAATATAGCCTTTAATAACCCTTCCTTGCCCCCCCTGCATTGTTCCTCCCAACTAGTACATTACCCTTATTGCCAGTACCAGCATAACCTTTGTCCTTGCCTCCATTGCACTTTTTTGCCAGTAAACCCTGCCGTCTTGAATATTGGGCCTGGTTTCTCGGATTAGAGGAAGTTCTAATTGATTTTTTATTGAAGGGAACCTTGAAGTATGCTACAAAGCAGACAGAAAGCCAAAGCCATGTTGGACAGGGCCAATTGGATTCATCTCCTTAATAAACACAGGAACAACAAGACCAAGTTCAGATGAGGGAACTCAGTCATTGGTGTGTTTAAACTTGAGGTAGTGATAAGTAATTTGTGGAACAAAAAGGATTGCGATTCATATGAGACTAGTAATCCATGTCTGGTGGAACGAATGATGACTGATTTTGTGGTGTGATAGATGAGGTGCTGCAATACATTGGTGAGTTATGATTGAGGGAGTAACTAGTGGAATCATGGTTGATTATGTCTGTGATGAACTGTTGTACCATTGTATGAGATGTAGTTGGTAATGTGAGACGGTGGTTGATTGTAATTAGCAACAAATGAAAGAGGATCTTGGTATTGTGCACGCATCAATCGAGTTTCATTTGCATGTGCCTCATGTTGTTCAAGATATGAATACAATTGATCATAGTTAGTAGTATGCAAATCTCGAGCCAACTTTATGTCTGTTACAAACTTGCTCCATTCTGTTGGTAGACTATTCAGAAACTCTGTATTCACTTGAACTGGTCTCATTGACATGTTGATAACGTTCATATTATTGATTAGCTGAGCAAATCTCCAATAGTACTGATACAGTGTTTCACTCTTCACAAATGAAAACTTATGAAACTCGTCATACAATTTACATTCCTTTTCTTGTAATGACAATTTTGTGCCTTGCATTAGAAGCTTAACTCTATCTCCAAATCCTTTTCAGCTTATGATGATTGACAATGCATACACATCTTTGGAAGACCTTGATAATGAACATAATGGTAGTTTTAAGATCCAGTCAGCTTAGAGCTTCTCTGTAACTGAAAGTTCTTCATACTTCTTTTTCCTAGTGGTACCATCCTCTTGAACAATAGTAGGCCATACAAGTGGACCATTTCGAACTGAGTCAAGAATCATTCTCCCGTTCTCCTGATTCTCCATGTATAGTTTCATACGACTCTTCCAAGAGTCATACAAGGATTTTTCTAACATAGGAGGATGGTTGTCCGCATCGGCAATGATCATAAATTCTGCTAAAGTTGTCATTTTTAATAGATTGATTAAATGAGAAAAGACAACTTTGATCGATCAGTGATTAGAGTTTGGTTAAGTTTTAAAGAACTAGCTTATTCCTAGGATTAACCACATCAATGAACAAAAATATGTATACGTAATTAACATATAGGAACAATGATATTGTAACAAGTTTTACCAAAAATACACCACAGCCCTAATATAATTTGAATCAGAATAATACGGTTACATTCAATGGAACTATAATAAGGGATCAAGGACAACCTTGATTACCTTGAAGGCTACACCAACTCTATACTAGGACTCTACATCTCATGTGTACACACACACAACACCACTTTTCTAGTATAATTGTAAACTATGTCTATGATCTCTTTATATAGGGAGAGATCATGACTTACAAAGGAAGATAATAAATACAATAAGGAAACTAAATCTTTTAATCTTTATCTTTATTCTTCTTGAGCATATCTTTTAGTATCTACTGATATCTCCATCTTTGTAGAAAAAACTCCTCTAGCTTAAAAGAATCTCTTATTGGTCATTTAGGTCCTTTTCCTTAAAGACCTTCTTGTTTCATTCTGTATTTTGTCTTATCAACTCAAATATTAATTCCCAACAATCTTCCCCTAGTTGAAAATGACAAAACCAGAATAAGACGAACTTCCTCTGAAGTTAATATACGAATGAAAACTTCCCCTTAATCCTTTGTACCATGCCACACCAAGGATCTATAAGTTTCCAAATGTAATTGTTAACGCCTTCTTCCCCTTTTTGTCACAATCCAATAGGGGACATATAAGCAACTTTGATCTTGACCACTACAAACCAATATCACACTTCTAATCCAATCCTTTTGTTTCCTCAAATTACCCACCATTAAGCACAATAAGAAAAATAAATTTGAGTAGTAGAAACTCACACTAGCAGTAGTAATAATGACTAGCAGTAGTAAAAACCTTCACCTCGATGATGCATGTAAATGGTTAAACATTTTAACATTAAGCTTCCCTGAAACCCAGTAGGTTTAACCAGTACATAATGAATGTCCTCTATGTAATGATTACTAATGAAGAAAACTAAGTATTACCAATTTGATGCTGAAGTAGAATAACCCAAACTTGTATCTTATGTCTTGCACTATAATATGATAAGAACTCATAATATTCTTCTTTGTTTTATGAGTAGACATCGATCTCTTGATAAATCCGCATGCCTTACATGAGTCACTGACCACGTGATAGTAAATACCTGTGAGTACGACAATGTATCTCCTTACATCAGGTAAAAACTAGTTTTATCAAGTCTTCATCATAAACCGTATATAACCAAACAAGTTATCTCCAAGACAAAAAGATATAATAAGAACACGCATATGAAAAATCCACTTCATCTTTAAATAAGCAATAAACAACCTTCTTCGTAACCATTAAGCCACAAAATACGAAAAACAACCTTTTTTCATTATTTAAATGAATCTTAAACCAAAAAATTATGTGTGTGTTATCCGATATTTGTCAAGCTAGCATACTAACTCATTTATCGAACAAGGCTAGCGTTGTAATTGCTTCAGCAGGACTAACTTCCTTTAATACCTAAACATGAATGAACATTGGTAAGCAGTATTAATTTTATTGAACCAGCAGTATTAACTGCTTAAATCAATAGCAGTATTAATATCATGAAAACGAATGAAAAAAAACATAAAAAAAAAAATAAAAGAAAAATAAAAAAAAAGAAAAAAAAAATGAAAAAAAAAAAAAAAAAGAAAATTAAAAATCAAAGAAAAATAGAAAAAAAAAAAAAAGAGAAAAAAAAAGTAGTAATAAGTTTTTAATCCCAAGCAGTAGTACTAACTGATTTTACCACAAGCAAGAGTAAACGCTATTTTACACAGCTAGCAGTATTAACCAACAATAATAACAGTAAGTAACTGCTTTATATACCTTAGCAGTATAACTCATGACTTAACTACTGTTCTTCCATACTGTCAACACAAAGTACATAAGCAGCATTAACCATCCTTACAGCATTAAGTATGTACTTGAGCCCTAGCAGCATTAACTGAGTCGAGCAGCACTAATTTAAACAAACAGCAGAAACTATATCCAAGCAGCATTAATCTTCTTTAACAACATTAACTTTGTATACAAATCCAACAGTAGTAACTATCCTATTACCAGTTGTATACCAGCTGACCTAGATCATTGCCTTGAAAGTTTCCATGTCTTCTGATTTAAGCACGATAATGATCAAGAATAACATTAACATCCTTTTCTTCCAAATCATGACCACCATAGATACCATTAGTGCAAACCCCAACTTTATACAATCACGGCTTATCAAGAAAACCCTAAAAGAGTTTGAATGAATTCATACCAAGCCGTGTATACACCACATCAGATCCGAAAAATATACAAACCCTAATTGTCTAGGGTTTGATCAGTTAGAGCACAACGGATAAAAAAGAAACCCAAATAAATAGTAACAAAGCTTACCAATCGTATTGCATACCCAAACAGGTAGAGAGGACGATTATACCAACATATAGCACTGAAACATCAAACCCCATAAAACATTCACCATACGATTTCTTGAAAATTAGGGTTTTTAGGGTTTCTTTAAAACCTTGTAGATCCTAGATCGAGAGCCACATGGCTCTGATACCACATGTTGAGTTTAAAGATCTAGGCTTAGTCTAGGATTAACAACATCAATGAACATAAAATATGTATAGCAGAATTAACATAAGAACAATGATATTGTAACAAGATTTTACCAAACATTCACTCCAAGCCTTAATATTATTTGATCAGAATAATAACGGTTTAACATCAGAATGAAGACTAACAGGGATTAAGGAAAACCTTGATTACCTTGAGGCTACACCAACTCTATAGACGTCTACATCTCTAACACTTTGTGGCCTATGATCTCTTTATATAGGGAGAGATCATGACTTACAAAGGAAGATAATAAATACAATAAGGAAACTAAATCTTTTAATCTTTATCTTTATTCTTCTTGAGCATATCTTTTAGTATCTTCTGATATCTTCCATCTTTTGTAGAATATACTCCACCAGCTTGAAGAATCTCTTATTGTCGATTTAGGTCCTTTTCCTTTAAGTCCTTCATGTTTCATTCTTGTTTTGTCTTATCAACTCAAATATAATTCCCAACAATCTTCCCCTAGTTGATAATGACAAAACCAAATAAGCACAAACTTCCCCTGAAGTTAATATACGAATGAAACTTCCCCTTAAACTACCAAGGATCTATAAGTTGCAAATCATCAAATCTTCTTCCCTTTTTTGTCATCATCAAATAGGAGACTAAAGTATGCAACTTTGATCTTCACAACTACGAACCAATATTACACTTCTAATCCAGCCTTCAACAACTCAAATTACCCTCCATGACGCGCCTTTAAGATAAATGAACTTGAGCAGTAGAAACTTAAACTAGTAGTAGTAATAATAACTAGCAGTAGTAAAAACCTTCACCTCGATGTAGCAAATAAATGGTTAAACATTTTAACATTAAGCTTCCCTTGAAACCCATATGTTAACCATTTCTTGAATCTTCAATTCTGTAGGCTCTATGTAATGATCACTGATGAAGAAAACTAAGTATAACGAACTTGATGCTGAAGTAGAATAACCCAAACTTGTGTCTTATATCTTGCACTATCCACGTGACTTCGAACGTATACCCAAAACCAATGTATAGGGAGACCGCAATCTCTTGACAATTTATCCTCATCTTCTATGAGACACATAACCAAAGTGATAGCAAATGTGAGCATTGGGCACCATAAGAAAAATCACACACCTTTGCTAGATTTGTCAATTCTTCGTCGCATCGTTTCTAAGCACGAACAAGTTATCTTCAAAGTGTAACACCCACTTTAAGATATGATAAAACACAAACCCAAATAATTCCACTTCATCGTTAGATAAGTGATAAATAATAATCTTCGTAACCAAATCTTCAATAAAACGAGCCATTAAACCTTTTTTAAACCAAAATCAATCCGTTAGCTTCCCCTTAAACGAAGCATCCGAGATCTAAACATGTGCCAAAAACATGTAATGTCCGTTATCTGACAAAGCTAGCAGCATTAACTTCTTTTATCAGACAAGGCTCGCAGTTAAAACTTATTTCTCGGACGACACTAGCAGTTGAAACTGCTTTCAACAGCACTAATCTCATTGTGCAGCACTTGACAGTTGTAAATATGTAATGAGCAGCATTAACACTTCCTTGGACAGCATAAAGTCTTAGCAGTACTAAAAATCAAATCTCCATCACATACCTGCTAACAATATAAACTCATGAAATTCCAATAACATATTAACACGTTGCATGCCTTGATCTATTTTCTTTGAATTCGACAACATCTTATTGTTGGTTAGTAATAGGACCACATATGCTCTCACATAAGAATGCATCATAGAAATCATGAAAAACAATATGTGTATGATCACTCGTTGTGACCCTTTGATTTCCACAACAATATCAACATATTCTCTATCTGTATAGTTAGGATTAATAGCACAACGGAAAAGCTCTAATCTTCTAATGTATTCATCTTATACATCCATTTGTACTTAATTAAATGATTTAAGGTTTAGCAACGAATTGAACCAGAATTAAGGTTACCAAAAACCCTAGTTTCTATTTAACGAATACCATTTATCAGATCATCACAATCATGTTGAAGCTCAGCAAGATGGCTCGTTCCATTATTCAGCATACATGATCTTTTAACACATCATTCATCTTTAATAAATTTAGCTGTTGCCTTAAACACGAACATAAGCAGCAACAATATAAACTTAGGGTTTTCGAGCCACTATAGTTATGTGATCTTTATCATGAAACGCACCAGTTCATACCAACATTAAGAACATGTGAACCATAATTATCAATTACTCAGCCACGAATCACCAACACCCTAATTGTTGCATTGAGACCAGATCAAGAATAATATGCCATAAAAAGGACATGATCAAACCACAATCACCACATCAGATCTGAATCACAAAGATTCACAAATCTTATTCAACTAGGATTTGATTAGTTGAGGCACAATGGATTAACAAGAAACCTTTTAAAAATATTAACAACACTTGACAATCGTATTGCATACCCATAACAGGTAGAGAGAACGATTATAAGCATCATTATAGCAATTAATCTTTAAAACCCCAGAAAATTTTAACCACGAATAGATTTCTTGAAAATTAAGGTTTTAGGGTTTCTTCAAAAACCTTATAGATCTTAGATCAAGAACCACGAGGCTCTGATACCAATTGTGAAAACCTAATAGATCGTTAGATCGTTTAAGCTAAGGTTGTTTAGACCTTTATCTAGGATAAACAATAACAATGATTGAATATGCACAGCGGAATTATAAGAACACAATCAATGTTATCACAAGGTTTTCTTTATTCATACGTTTCCCTATTACCCTAACTATAACTTAGGGTTACTAACTAACTAACTATCTAACTATGGTGTACACACACACCTTT
>BQNB010143339.1:0-17004 GCA_026074375.1 Tanacetum coccineum | reverse complement strand
ACTTGAGCGTTTACGTAAAACTTGCAAAATAAATTATGTAAACTTATAAATTATATTCATAAATTCATATAACACATATTTGACGTAAACTTATATTTTTTTAATTTTGGCTTACGTTTAAAGTTGTTTTTTAGGTTACGCGATTCAACTTAACGGTTACACGTAAGGTTCAAAGTGAATAGTTTTGAGTTTATTGACATATATTGACCTAAAAAATAATAGTTGTCACATGTTCTTTCTTGGATACTCCCCAGTGGCTAAAGCTTTCAGAGTATATAACATTAGAAGACGAGAAATAGAAGAACCCTTTCATGTCACCTTTAATGAAGCTAATGAAGTAATAAGATAGACAAGCACAAAGGGAGATGACATCAATTTCAATGAAAACATATCCTTCCATGAAGGTATATTCTTGTTACCAAGAAAACCCCCCCACTCAATGCATAAGGAATGAAGACCCTTTACCTTATGCACATGCCTTTGATTCTCTTTCAACAAACAACAACACCATTCGTGACACTATCACATCTACATCTCACAATATCAATTCATCTAATGAATCACTTGACTTATTAGTAACTGATAACCAACTTGTACTAAATGAACCTAATAACTTTGAACCAGCTGAACCTCATGCTAATGATAACCTTGTAGATCAAGACACCACAATAACTGAGGTTATCGTAAACAATGAACATGAACCATCACCAACACTCATTTCACCATTAGCTAAAATCAATTATGACATTCTAGCTCCTCAAGATAAATGGTTTAGAGACAAGCACATTCTTTTGGTTAACATTCTAGGTGAACCACATGCTGGTGTAACAACAAGAAGCGGAGTTAGAGACTCTGAAGCTGCATCAGCCTATGAATGCCTATATGTAAATTTTCTCTCAGAGATTGAACTAAAAAGAGTAATTGAGGCTCTTGAAGAAGAAGGATGGGTTATTGCAATGCAAGAAGAGTTGAACCAGTTTGAAAGAAACAAAGTTTGGACACTTGTCCTAGCACCTTATGGTAAAACCAATATTGGGACCAAGTGGATCTTCAAAAACAAGATGGGTGAAAATGGTGTGGTAAGTAGGAATAAAGCAAGGTTTGATGCTTAGGGGTATAGACAAGAGTGATGGATTGACTATGATGAAACATTTTCACATGTTGCAAGACTTGAGGCTATCAGGATATTCTTTGCTTATGTTGCCTAAATGGGTTTCATGGTGTATCAGATAGACGTAAAGAGTGCTTTTCTAAATGGGAAACACACTGAGGAAGTGTATGTTCAACAACCACCTGGGTTTAAAAGCGGTGAATTTCCTAACTATGTTTTGCACATGGATGAAGGCTTTTCTTCTATACGGGCTAAAAAAGGCTCCATAAGAGCATTGTATGAAACCACTCTCTAAAATTTTTTATTCAGCACAAGTTTGTCAAGAGGTACCATGGATAACAACTTTTTTACTTATAAGACTAAGAGTAATGTTATAAATGTACATATATATGTGGATGATATCAATTTTTGGTTAACCAATGATAAGCTTAGTAAACAATTTGCTAAAGTGATGACCAAATCGTATGAAATAAGTATGATGAGTGACCTAACATATTTTCTAGGATTTCAAATAAAACAAAGTTTTAAAGGAATTTCCATTTGTCAAGAAAAATATGTAAAAGATTTACTCAAGAAATATGAGCTGGCTGATTGTGCCTTAATGAAATTCCCCATGCTTCCCCTAAAAAATTTAGGCCATGATGAATCAAGGGTCTCTATTTATGAGACTCAGTACATAGGCATGATTGGGTCACTGGTGTATCTAACAGCTAGCAGACCTTATATCCAGTTTTCCATGTGTCTATGTGCAAGGTACTAAGCTAACTCCAAGGAATCCCACCTTGTAGCTATAAAAAGAATTTTTAGGTATCTCAAAGGAACTCTAAATCTAGGTCTCTAGTATCCAAAAGGCTCTGGCTTTGATCTTAAGGCATTTTTAGATTTTGACTATGCAGGCTGCAATGTAGATACAGAATAAGACAATTCTATTTAAATCATGAAAAACTAGAAAATGAAGGCATGACTTGTTAGACGGGACACTCTTAACATGAAAAATCCAAAATAAGACTTTTGTTAGATTCTTTCAAGTTGTAATCACTCCCGTTTTACGAAAGTGTGGTTTCGAAAGACTTGGATCATTGATGCGTGCGATACGGGTAAGTTTTAAATTTATAACTCGGTTACTAAATTACTTAGCAACACATACGAGCAAGTGTACTCGTCCGTTGAAGTAAGTGATTGAATGGTAAGCCGAGGTTGTTCGCGGGGATTAGTGTGTTTTGAAGATGTTTTAAAAATCGACAGTAACAATCCTAACAAGCAAGCAATGATTATGATTAAGATTCAAATGATTAAAAAACTACACTTGATTAGACTAGTTTGGGAAATCTGATTTTTATGATTTTGATGAACACTTTAACATGTTCATTGTAGCAATTAGATGGTGATCTAATCTATTGTTTTCAAAACCTTCAATCTTCGTCAAGATCTTAAGTGACAAAAACAAGCTTTAAGTTTAATCAATCAATTCAAGACTAGTTCAAGTTTTAACTTATTTGATTCGCGGTTCGTTTCACAAATGCGTTAACACCCACAATTATGATTCTTGTTATATCAAACCGCTTAAAAAATGGTCAATAGAAAAGGTAGCCGATCATAGACAAAAGGCGATAATTGATTGATTAACCATACCCCTTTAGTCCTATGATATGTTTAACAATCAATTCGGTTTGGTAAAACAATGTCACATGAAACATAAGCATAGATGGATCTCCGAAATAGCTTGAAATTGAGTTAAAAAATATTATTGCAATCATAAACAAATCATCATACCACAAACATCATCTAATCAAGTGCATAAAGACACTAGCCACTCATAGAAAACAAACTAACACGAGCCGGGCGGCTCGGGCCCTCTGTCGTGCGGCTCCTCCTCAACCGGGCGGCTGACTCACTAGCCGGGTGGCTGGCTATACGTCCCCAAATACACATTTCTTGATATTGGGTTTAAGTTTCCTGTTTGGGCTGTGCCGCTACTTTAAACTTCGATTTTTTTGTGTTGCTAAGAATGTATTATGGCTTTGAGAGAGAGTGAAGATTGATACTAGAGAGTAGTAGAGAATATTATTGTCACACCCCGCCATGGCGGAAACACGAGGCGTAACTTCATGGGTACAATCACAACACAATGGTGCCCACAATAGAGAAACACTACATGAATATAAAAGACACGATGTGTCATGACAATACCAAAAAAATAAACAGAGGAACTGCATCTTGTATTAATGAAAAAGGGGACTCATCAATACAAGGCCAATGTCTCGCAAACCTATTAAAACTAAAAACATTCAAGAATTCATGCAAACAAAATATGAAACGAAATCAAATGAGAACTTTCAATGCCAGCCTAATGGTCTCTGTAGCCACTTTTATTAACTTCAACACCTTCATAACGCTCACTTGAAAATGATGCTTAAGAACGCCAACACAACGGTTGGTGAGAGTCATAGGTTTACGACACACAATTCAAACTTTCAACTCAATTACTGTGATTATAAAAACAGAAGATGGCAAGACAGTTAAGCTAACTATTATACAGGCTAACATGCATTCGTCCAAAACAACCTAGGACGGAACGTGTCCCACGATCCAGTCTCGAAGTACGTCTCACAGTCATGGGTAGGAACGTTACCTGAAGCACTCGTCATTTGGGTAGGAACGTTACCCCCGATCTAAAGCACACAACATTGTCTTAAAGTAATGGGTAGGAACGTTACCACCGATCCAAAGCCATAACATTTAGCACATAACATATAATAGCTATATACAAAAGTTCCTTTGCGATCAATTTAAACCACATAATCACAGCAGTTAAAACATTTTAAGACCTTAGCATCATTTCCATCCCAATAATCAAAGTAAAAATAGGACTATAAAACTCACCTGATGCTCAGCTACTTGACAGTTGCTTGCAAACAATCTAAACACAACAAAAACATAGGTTACACTCGGTTAGGCTAATTGTCCAGACCAATGTAACAATCATATGATGGACTTTTAAACCTTACACTAAGTTATAATCCCTATAAATAACATACTCACCATATCATTTTCGACCATATATAACCTTAAGATCTTAACTTCCAATTTCACAGTTTTTGACTGAATTTTTATAGTCACTTTATGACCACAAATAAAATATTTAAACACCTAATCGATGGTTATCCTTACATCTCCTAGCTCTCCAATGAGTTGTGAGCTACTGTGATTTTTTTAGAAAAAATAATACTAAGTGGAACTATTTTATAAAAATTCATCATTACAAACTACTCAGATTTGGATCTGAACGCACACCAAAAAGTTTGACGCCCTTAAAAATACTTAGAAAATGTTTTAGTGCTAGCCCTTCGAACTGGAGTTAATAGACACCTAAAATATGACTTATAATTTTTGGCTAACCCTAATTCGAATTTTAAGTAGGGGTTTTACTTCTCGAAATCTGACACAAATCCGACCCGAATTTACTGTTTTAACAACTTTTCTTGCGAAAATCATTAGAACCACTTCCCGACCTCGATTTTGGTCGCGGCCTGACTTTTTGAAAACTAGACTATCTGAACTTATCAATGGATATAAGCCTCATCAAAAATCACGTTACCATCATTGAGATATCCTTCGAACAACATGACCTAAAATTCTGCTCAAACCAAATTCCTAATCTAACGCGTTCTAGACCTAACCGATTATACCAAAACGCTTATAATTCATCCCTAATCACTTCTAATTAAGTTAATTACTTTGATTTATAGAAAATATAAATAAACCCTAATTCCATCACTTAATTGTTACAAGAAAACTAAAGAAGATTAATTAAAAAGAGTTTAAGAACTTACCTAAAACCCTTGATTTGATTACACAAACTACCAACTTGAATCTTGATTAAAAAATATTTTTTTTCTCTCCTTGAGAGATTCGGCTGGAACGACAAAATTACAAGGGGAGAAGGGTTTTTAGTATTTATAGGCTTTACAATAAGGTTTAAGATAATCCAAAAATACTTTCCTAACTAGATTAGGACTCAATTTCCTTTTTTTTCTTTTCTTTTTCTAACCGGCCGATTAACCCTTTTTGTATATATATTTTTTTAATTATTATTATTTACATAATTACCCCTTAATTTTGATATTTTTATAAAAATCTTTATTTATTTTGACATCCTTTTTAAAATAAAACTAGTTTTAAATGACTATAAAAATAAATTCATTTCATATTTTATTTTCCTAACCTAATAACTACTAAAATCTAATTACTAGATTCCTAGACTTAAATTCTACTTGCACAAATTCCTAGTACTTAAATACGTAAATACGTAAATACATAATACTTACACAAAATAATGCGTACACACATAAAATCATACTATCATTTCTATGGTCACAAAAATGTGAACAAAATGAAATTCCCACAATAACCATAAATTCAATCAAAATGAGACGATCACGCTCATAGATTGATAACCAAACTCACATAAGATCAGATAAACACATAGTTATAACACATAATAATATACTTAGGTCAACACTATCGGTCTTGACTAACGGCTCAAGACACGGTTGTCACAATTATTGATGGGATGATGACAACACTAGCCATAAGGTCCTATATATACTACTAGGATGGCCTTGGGGTATTGAATGCTAAACTTGGGGCCAAAGGTTCATAAAATGTCAGGCACAAAGACTCTAGATCCTTCTTGATCGTTCATGGAGCTTCAAAATGCAATTGAAGAAGACAACGCAAACGAGCCAGGCGGCT
The DNA here is from genome assembly GCA_026074375.1 of Tanacetum coccineum. Lineage (NCBI taxonomy): Eukaryota > Viridiplantae > Streptophyta > Magnoliopsida > Asterales > Asteraceae > Tanacetum > Tanacetum coccineum. The sequence continues at coordinate 11,138 of BQNB010143339.1, read as the reverse complement.
CGTTGCTTTAGCCGGGCGGCTAGCCACGCGTCCCAAAATACAAGTTTCTTGATTTCGCGTTTAAGCTTCCCGTTTGAGTTGTGCTTGGTCGTGGGTCATTATACTTCAGTAAAACTTCATTTTAACTCATTCTTGGGACTTGGAAGCTTGAATGGTTGGTTCTTTTACTTTTGAAATGCTTTCGATCTTTGCTCTTGATCTGGGATTCTTTGTACTTGTATAAAACTTGATTTCTTTGCGCGTTTCTTTGTTTTCCTGTATTTGGCTACAAATAATCTTGCAAACACACTTTGGTACAATTAAGTAACAAAACCATAGATAAATAGCCAAATAACATATACAAAAGTACAGATAACACTACTAAAAACATACTCAATTTGAGCGTTATCAAATTCCCCAACACTTAACATTTGTTGTTGCCCTCAAGCAAATCTAGAATTAAAGAAAACAAATCCACATGGTACATGAGAATGATTTAGAAAAATATGATGCAAGTCTTCCAAGTACAAGTATAAGATAAGACTCATCATTTATGCCTTATTGGTGAAAAATCAAGATGTTTGACAATACCCTTTGATTTTCTTGCTTGATTCACATTTCTATGCACCTCACGAAAAAGAAATGAAGTATAATTCAATCATCACTCATTTTATTATTTGGTGGTGGAGTAAAAGAAATCACACTCATAGCTCAGTCATAACTAGATTTATTACCATAAGCTTGTACAAGAAACAAAACAAAAACCGATGAGGCGTAAGCACCAAGTGTACATATCTAAAGAAGCAGTATCGGGATGTATCGTTTAGGATTTGGGTTTAGTGGGTATGTATAAGGCATGGGAATGTTTGAGTGAAGTGTGTAACCAAGTAACCTAAGTCGAAAGTCTACAAACCAAGCGTCGCTAGCTACCACATTCCGCTATCCATATGAATTTTTAATGATGATACCCTTTATTATATATTTTTTCGTATCACGTCTTAGCACATTGGCTAATCGATACCAATTTTCTTCTTCTTCCCTCATCTTCATATTATTAAGTACATTGGCTTTTATTCTCTATTTTTTATATTTTTTCAGACTAATATTCGACCAACCTCCGATCGATGATCATCATGTACATGAAATAAGCAAAATGTCAGAAGACATGGAGCTTGCAACTTTCTAAAAATTCATAAGAATTTCTCACATAACAACCATCATTCCAGGTAACTAGCAACCAACCAACAGATGTTGACTAGGGTAAGGCTAGGCTAACTGGTGTATATTTTTTTAGTGGATTTAACAATTAAGAACATGATGGCTCAGCATGTGTTTCTAAGGGTATCTAGTGCTAAAAGTAAGCACTAACAAATAGGTCCATATGAGAGATTGACTTAACCAAGATTGTTAGCTCAAGGCATTAAGGCATAAATGGAAGGCCATTTGGGTTCATTCCTAATTTGCTTCTTTATCACACATATACATTTATTATCATACAAGTGTGATCTTACTGCGGTAATCGTAATGATTTACAAGCACAAGTTATAGAATAAATAAAATCACTGACACACTCATAGCAAAAAGATTAAGCATAAAAGATGTATGCTACATGAAATAGGCTCAAATCCTCACATTTTAGTGGAAGGGCTATAATATGTGCTAGAAAATGTTATCGATCCCAGATGGATTGCAATATTAATAAGGACACATCTCAATTTTTTTAAAATCACAGATTTTACCAGTGGATTAATCTTGTTATTCTAGTATATTATCCTAAAAGCATGAAAAACAACTAGATCATAAGGGCAAACAAGTCTACACAAATTTTAAATTGGCCCAAAAATATGAGAAAATTTTGAATATACCTCGTTTTCCCTATTTACTTCCTCCACACTTATGTTTAGCATTGCCTTCAATGCGATAAAACGAATAAAGCACAAATAGGGAAATAAGAATAAGAGTAAACCAGGTAGAACCAGATATTCGGGCATAACAAATGCACTTGAGCTCAATATGTTTCTGACATCATCACGTGAAGTAATCTTATACAAACAACGAAATGCACAATATTTTTGGATTTTGTTGTTTTTCTGTTTTTTTAGGTAATGCTACACCCCCAAACTTAGGCTTGACATGGGTTTGAAAAATCGGGGTATAAACATTGGAAGTAAAATAGGAATTTAAAATTTTGAAAATACTCAAAATACACGGGTTGCCTCTCGAGAAGCGCTTATTTTATTAACGAGTCATCAGCCGGACTCGTACTTCTTCGGCTTCATTTTTTCTCGAGTGGAGATTTCTCACTCGGGTCCTTTTTGATGTAAAGAAAATTTCCTTTTATTATTCCCTCGCTAGTTTCATCTAGGTCATACAGCTTTTCTTTGTTGCATGTGTTTTCCACTACGCTGTATATGAATGGTTTTTTCTGCTACCCATGACATGGTTTTGCGATAGTCTGTTGGAAATGGTGCCATGAATGGAATAACTTTCATTTTTCCTTCTTCTAATATGAGGTGAATTTCCTGAGTTGTTAGCTCATTTATTCTCTCCTCATCATGGTAAAGTTTGACACGGTGTCCATTGACGATGAAGCTCCCTCTGTGTTTGTCGTATAACTCAACATAACTGGATGGAAAACTATGTTTGACCACAAATGGTCCATACCATTTCAATATGAGTTTTGGAGCTTTGAACTTGTATTTGAATTATATAAGAGAATTTTGTCTCCGGCCTTGAATTCTTTCTGAATTATGAACTTCTTATCAAGATAAGCCTTAGTTTGATTTTTGTAGAGTTTGGAATTCTTATACGATTGAATTCTCAATTCATCGAGTTCATGTAACTGCAAGAATCATTTTTCTCCTGCGATTTTGAGATCAGGGTTACAGCTTCTAAGGGCCCAGTAAGCACGATGTTCGATTTCGAACGACAAGTGACATGTTTTCCCATATAATAATCGGTACGGTGTAGTTTCGATTGGGGTTTTGTATGCTGTACAAAATGCCCACAAAGCGTCATCAAGATTCCTTGACCAAACGGAAGGGTTATCTTGACTGTTTTCTCAAGAATCCTATTTAAGGCTCTGTTGGTGTTTTTAACTTGGCCGCTAGTTTGCGGATGATAAGCTGTAGCAAAACAATGATGAACTCCATATCTTTTTAAAACTTTCTCCAATTTTTTGTTACAGAAGTGAGTACCTCTGTCGCTTATCAAGGCTTTTGGAATGCTAAATCTAGAGAAGAGTTTTTTGAGGAAATTTATTACAACTCGTGCATCGTTGGTGGGTAAAGCTTTAGCTTCCGCCCATTTGGACACGTAATCAATAGCGACGAGAATGTATTCGAACTTATGGGATTTAAGGAATGATCCCATGAAATAGATTCCCCGTATGTCGAATATATCACTGACTTATATGTTGTTTTAAGGCATCTCATCTCTTCGTGAAGGGCTACTAGAACGTTGGCAAACATCACAGTTCTGAACTAGAGTGTGAGCCTCTTTGAAAATTGTAGGCCAATAGAATCCATCATCAAATACTTTCTTTGCTGTGGTGGAAGGACCATAGTGTCCCCCAGTCGGGCCATTATGACATTCATCAAGAATTTTTCGGGTCTCAGAATCGTAAACACCTCTCCTGATCATCCCATCGGGGCATATTTTAAAGAGATATGGTTCGTCCCAGAAATAATGCTTAAGTTCTGAAAAGAACTTGCATCGTTGGGTGCAAGATAAACCTTTTCTGAGAATTTTTCTAACTAAGTAGTTGGCGAAATCAACAAACCATGGAATTTTAACTTCATTGTTCGATAAGACATTTATGAGGGTTTCATCAGGGAAGTTATCATCGATATCTTCATCCTTTAATTCCTCAAGGTTCGGATTTTCAAGTCATGACAAATGGTCAGCTGCGACGTTTTCCGCTCTTTTCTTGTTTTTGATCTCAATATTAAATTCTTGGAGTAGTAAAATCCATCGGATAAGGCGCGGTTTAGTATCTTGCTTAGCAAACAGATATTTCAATGCAGAGTGATCTGTGAAAACAACGATTTTTGAGAGAACAAGACATGATCAAAATTTATCGAATGCGAAAACTACGGCAAGCAGTTCTTTCTCAATGACTATATAATTTTGTTGTGCATTGTTCAGAGTTTTGCTGGCGAAATGGATAGGCCGGAAATGTTTTCTTTCCCATTGTCCAAGCACAGCTCCAACAGCAAAATCGCTTGCATCGCACACGAGATTAAATGGTTGCGACCAATCTGATGAAACCATAATTGGTGCATTTGTTAACTTTTCTTTGAGCGTTTCAAATGCTTTGATGCATTCTTTATTAAAGTCAAAGACTGCGTCCTTTTCGAAAAGTTTCATCATTGGACGGGAGATTTTGGAAAAGTATTTGATGAATTAACGATAGAACCCTGCATGTCCAAGAAAACTCCTAATGGCTTTGACGTTAGTCAGTGGTGGAAGTTTAGCTATCACATCGATTTTTGTCTTGTCAACTTCTAATCCTGCACCGGAGACTCTGTGTCCTAGCACAATTCCTTCTGTTAGCATGAAGTGATATTTCCCCTAGTTCAAAACAAGATGGACTTGTTTGCATCGGATGAGCAATTGCTCAAGATTTGCAAGGTATGAATCGAATGAATCCCCAAATACAGAAAAATCGTCAATGAAAACTTCCATGGAGGTTTCAAGCATGTCTTGAAAGATAGCGATCATGCACCTCTGGAAAGTGGCTAGTGCATTGCAAAGACCCAAAGGTATACGTTTGTAAGCGTAGGTTTCATAGGGATAAGTAAATGTGGTCTTTTTCTGATCGGCGGGTTCGATTGGGATTTGGAAATAACCATAAAATCCGTCGAGAAAACAAAAGAATTTTTTCCCTCTTAGCCTTTCCAGCATTTGATCCATGAAGGGTAAAGGAAAATGATTCTTTCGGGTAGCTTCGTTCAACTTGCGATAATCAATACAAACGCCAACCAGTGATAGTTCTTGTAGGCACAAGTTCACTCTTTTCGTTCGTCACAATGGTCATTCCTCCTTTTTTAGGTACGCATAGGACATGACTTACCCAAGAATTATCTCTGATGGGGTAAATGATACCAGCATTGAGAAGTTTGATAATCTCATTTTTAACGACTTTTTTCATGTTTGGGTTAAGTCGGCGTTGTCTTTGAATGACGGGTTTGGCGTCGTCCTTAAAGTTGATTTTGTGTTTGAAAAAAGATGGGCTAATCCCGGAATATCAGATGTTTTCAAAGCAAACCCTTCTCTGTGCTTCTTGAGAATGGACACAAGATGTTTCTTTTCATCATGTTTGAGTAGAGGGGATATGACTACTAGAAAAAGAGAGTCTTTTTCCAGAAAAGCATATTTGAGGTGTTTGGGAAGAGGCTTCATCTCAAGATCGGTTGGTGGATCTTAAATAGAAGTCTTGATTCTTAAATTTTCCTCAATAGGTAATTCCTCGAAATTACCTTGATTTCTTCCTCTTGTTCAGGAATTTCTTCGACATCGATAACCATGAATTCTTCGAATTCTTTGTCGAGAGATGATTCGTTGATTTTTTCTGATGTGTTGGAGAATGGTTCAGAATCATCGAGCAATGCATCCAACTCTTCCTCCGTGACTTTGTCAATAACATCCATGCGAAAGCATATGTCATCATTGGACTGAAAACGTTGCATAGCTTTGTCGATTAGGAAGGTGATTCTATCATCTCCAACTCCAAGATTGAGCTCTATGTTTTTAACTCGGATGATAGCATTAGCAGTGTGAAGAAATGGTCTTCCTAAAATGAGAGGAACTTTGTCATCCTCCTCCATTTGTAAGATAACAAAATCTACAGGGAATACAAATTTTCCAACTTGGACGATCATATTCTCAGTAACTCCCATCAGGTATTGGTAAGTATGATTAGCCAAGCGGATACTCATCCTCTTTTATGAGTAAGTTTATTTCCTCTTTTATCATATTCTTCATTTAATTGTTGTGGAGCTAAGTACTTTGTTTGGTATAATTGTAATGCTATTTGGTTCGTTGACATGTTTCATGCTACATATTAGATTCATAGTCCCCCACTAATATGGTATAATTGTCTAAACATGTGTAAAAGCCAACATTATTGCTCGAAATCAATTGCAAAAAGGACTAAGAGCTACGTTTAATCGCTTTCAAAAGTTGGTTTGTACATGCCAAGTCCTGTTTTCACACATGGACAACTATACGTTACTCTTTCAAGAGTTAAAAGCAAAAGAAGGTTTGAAGGTCATCGTTTTCTATGAGGATGGTAATATCTCGAAAACTACTACACATGGCGTTTATAAAGAAGTGTTTTAAGGTGTATGATCAAGGTTCAATAGACACAATATACATATGACATGTTTTATATTTCAATATATTATTAATCACAAACTAATTTTACTTACATTTATATTAAACTATTACGTGTTCTCGGAAGGTACATTGGCTATTAACTTGATTAGCGATAACAGACGTCATATACTACTCAATACCATCAAATTTGGAGAAAACAATGCATGGACGTTTATTATTGTAATTGTTACAAACTCAATTGTTTATCAAATAATTCACTTACTACTTATTGTTATTTTTTCTTATTTTATTCACACACATAACTTCTTATAAAAATATTTGTTTAAAATCCCTGTGATTCCACGGGTCTTTAAGCTATGTACAATATACATCTCGCATGCTTTTTACCGTATTCAAATTCCTACTAAATTAGTAATCAAAATATACTTTTACTTACATTTTGTACTGATTATTAGGTGTTTGTGGAATGGACATTCGTTGCTCGATTGATTAACGCTTACGATTATTGTTATTCAAGCCCATAAAACTTGGAGATTAAATTGCATTTACGTTTATTATTATAATTCTTACAAACTCAATTGTGTGACGAATAATTCACGTATTCTCTGATTCTTTCTTTTTATATATGAATGGAATATCTTTACGTTTGGTTTTTTCTTACTTATTTACACATAAACTTATTACAAACATTTTTTTAAAAATACATCAGGGGTTATGGACTTGATTAGCGCTTACATACGTCCTTTGACATTCAAGACCATAAAAGCGGGAGAGCAAAAAGCATCGATGTTTATTATAATAATTGCTACAAACTCAAATGTTTATCGAATAATTCATTTATTATCTGATTATTTCTTTCATATATTAACACAACATGGTTAAGTTCGGTGTTTTTTTACTTTATTTATGCATATAACTTCTTATAAAATAAATACTTTAAAATACACCTGTGGTCTTTAAACTAGTGAATAATACAATATAACCCAAGTACAATGTATAAACTTGATTCATATAGGACATTTGTTTGTAGGTAATACGCAATCAAAATTACATAGCCATGAGGCCCATAACTTGGAAGTGCCAGAGTGATGAGCCATATCAATTCATTGAACCAGTTTTCTTGTTGGCTCGGGTGTTGTAGACACCATCTCTCATTTGTTTTCACGTATATTCTTCACTTGAAAGCATCCATATTTATCACAACCTACAAATCATATATATGTAATCAAGTGTTTGATAGTGAATTTTGAGAATTCATAGTTGCCGGAATATTCCCTCCACGTAATAGCATAATGTCACAAAGTCATTCTTTCGACCCCGCGTGGCGTCCTTACACCGATAAGGACCAACCATCCATCCCGCGTATAATAGAGGTTCACTAGTTTCGTCCTGCCTTGGACTCATCAGGGGAGCGGCCCCAAAAATCCGACCAGTGTAGTGTCATATCGAGTCTCTACTTGTGACACGTACTACACCCTTACCATGGGGTACTCCAACAAGTCTCTACTCGCCTTATGACAACCACATTCACATATAAAAACCACGGTAACTACTGACTTTGTACTTATGTGTTCTGCTATTTTCATTCTGAGCGTTTCTGATTAATAGTTTGATTGAGATGTTGTGTTCAACTTGAAGTTGAAACAATCTCAGTAATAGATGGGTGCTACTTGGGACTTTTGAAGAGTATAAAATCCGGGTCATGACCCGTTATGCTTCAGGGGGTTTTGTTTAGGAGGTTTTGTTCAGGGGGTGTGGTTTTGAAGTTTTTCCCAATTTTGGCGCGTTCCTTAACTTTCCCCGAACGATTGATTCTTTTAAATATGATTACAATAAAAAGCGTTATAAAGGTAACTAAACTTCAAATTTCATCTTTACTTGGATTATATATTATCGTTAGTCTTCTATGCAATACTTACGAAAGCTGCTGGTCTCAAAGCGTTTGCATATCAAATGCGGGTAACAAATCTCGAAGCTTTTATAGGGAATCTTAAAGAGGCAGCTAGAATGTTTTAGTCGGTTGGGAAAATCGAGTCTGCCGCTTCATGTTATTATGATTTTGGGAAGTATTTTTGGTTAACCAAATATTTTTAGACCGGAAAAAACCATCTTGATCCAATGCAATGTAACAAGACAGAGAATCCAAACATTTTCCAAAATGTCTCAAAACAATCATTTACACATCTTTTAATATCTTTAATTGCAAGAAGGTATATTTCTGTATGGCATACAAATGCTTACATTGTTGTATATTTGTTTATTTTGCAGGTGGCATTGTGAATAACACACACAGACCTGCGATTTCAAGTGATTGCGACCCTTGAAGTAGCAACTCATATGTAAGTTGTTTGGAAATGTTTTTTTCATTTTCGTGTGCAAGCACATTTGGAAATAGCATTTGGATTTGCTTAGTTGAAAAAGTGCAGTCGCGTGTGAAGGGTTTTAGGGCGCACACTGTAAAGAGTTTTTGTAGTAAATTAAAACACATGTTTAGGTTTGAATTGTGTTTTTTAACAGCGGTTCATGATGCCTCTAAGCGTATATCATGTGTACTTTGATAGGATGAGGTGTTATGATAGTGGGGACTTTTTAAGAGATTTACCGGATTAGTCTGTTAGTAGTAATTAAGAAAGTGGAAATTCTTGAATACTTATCTTGGTAATTAGTTCCTTAAGGATAGTAAATGCTTTACGGAAATCATTATTTATATACTCGCATGTGGACAATTTTTTCGACATGAGGTCACTCGATTTCTTCTTTTTTGGTAGGTCGATTTAAGTATCTTGGATTTCATGTTGCTTATGTATTGGTACAGTTTCAAAATAAAATTGTCTCATATATGCTTTCGAGGGTACTTAAAGATATCAACGAGCATCCAATTGTTACACATGACGCTCTGTGTTCAATTGCAGCCTAGCCAACGGGCCCGTCATCTTCAAACCGAGGGCTGAAATTCTTTGAAGTCAACCCGGTAACATTACGCTCAACTTCATATCTTATGTTCAAATGGTTTTGTCGTTGCAGTCATGGTGGATGTTTGGTGCCTTTTCTATATTTGCAGGTTTGAAACAGGTGCTTGTTTGCTCCCACGAGTGGTCCGTTGTGTGGTTTCTTTGCTTGCCAAATGTATTAGTCGAATAAAATACAGTGAATTTGAAGTTTTTTGGAAATTCAAATTGAATTTCCTTTTTTTTAGTTATTGCAGGATTTGGCGGTCACAAAAGGAAATGAACTTAAAGCCTACTTTCTCGAGCATGCAGTTGCTTATGGGTATATATGGTATGAAATTTTGTATGCAGAGGCTTTACGAGTTAGGTTGTTACTTATTCTGGAATCGTGCCTTCATTTCTTTTGCTTTTGTTTACAAATCATTAGTTTTAGCCTGTTAGATTCCGAGGAGGTGTTTGGCTTAGGTCATTTGCATATTATTAACGACTTTTTTTTGCCCAAAAAGTTTTTAGCTTAGCGACTTTTGTGAACTTAATAAGTTCAGTTAAAGAAGCCAAGACGGGTTCTTTTTAGAGGCATCATATATGTGATGATCTTATAAGCCAAGAGGCATAAACTCTTTTGCATAAGCTAACCCAAACACCCCCTAAAACATGCTTCTGATACACATTCGAATTAATTCAATCTTCGCTTACAGGTGAAAGTATGTGGTATCTTTGATATCTGCTTGGGTGAATCCAGTTTGGTAACCGACCCCACTTTAGACTCATCATCTCCAAAGGAAGTTGTTGCAGATATATGAGTGGCGGCTTTTCCTTCCAAATTTCAGCAACCGTTGAATCCGTTCACCATCTTTCACCACGCGGATTTTGCAATGGAAACAGGAAAGTCACAGTAGTGGGTAATTCAGCAACGAAGTATACTCTGATTGCGAAAACGACTGTCATGTGTTACAATTTAGGGTTCATTCGTGACTCACACTCATATGCTATAGCTTGTGCGGAAATTTTTAATTCTTTTATAAATGCCCCAGCCCACAAGAACCGGTAGAGGTGAAGGATGTTGGTGGAGACAGAAATCTGAGAACTTTGCGCCCTGCAACCTGAACAAATTTTTTGAACTATCTACCGAACAAAATTTAACAAAACTCCCCGCAGCAAAGTGCGGGTCTTCAAAACTTGTTAAGATAGAATACCATTCCGATTAAGCTTAGAAATAAAACTAAAAAAATGAGAAATAAGACAATTATATAAAAACAACCAATATTATTTATTCAGACTTTACAGTCACCTCGTAATACAAATATGTAGTAGTTAGATTGAGACCCAGAACGTCTTAATGAAACAAACACACAATGAGAGTATCCTCTAACAAAGGATCTCCTAATTATACCGTATAGATTAAAAAGGTTTATGGACATTGGTTCCATTATTATTTATAATAACAAAATATTATATTGAGTGATTAGTTTGTGTAGAATTTTATAACGTTAAAATACAAACTTTGTAAAATCAAACCACAAGTTGGAATATGAAGCAATGACACAAAATCTTGGATCATACCATGAATTAAAAAAAGAACGACATACCTATGTTTTTAAAATGTAATGATACGTATCACAATTGTTTATTGCCTATGTTTTTACTATAAGGCAAAGTGAATATCTTTGACCACATACCTTTATAGTATCATAGACTAACGTCTTTTTATAGCATATTTGCATCCGCATCACTGCCATACCCGACTATTTTTATTTGATATAATTAGTTATTAATTAAATTATACACCTTAAAATTATTATTATCTGTAGGATTGGATCGCCTACAACCTGATTACTAGAGCGGATAACTCGATCGTGAAGAACACACCAC
>BQNB010143338.1:0-17004 GCA_026074375.1 Tanacetum coccineum | reverse complement strand
TAGATCCCATAGTATTCACTTTTGAAGTTTGGAGTTGTCCTATAGCAAACTAGTATTGTCCATATCATCATGGGTTTTCACCTGAAATCAGTGATAAAGAAAACCCATTAACTAAAGAAAACCCAAACTAGTATTGTCTTAAACTAAAACTACATTGTTGGTTTCAGTACGTCTTTAGTTAATGGGTTTTCTTTATCACTGATTTCAGGTGAAAACCCATGATGATATGGACAATACTAGTTTGCTAGAGGACAACTCCAAACTTCAAAAGTGAATACTATGAGATCTGGCGATGTTTTAGGTGACGAACGCATGGCGATATTTGAACGGGCTGATGAACACATTTGATTCATGTGTTTGAAATGGTGACGTTCAGTGGCAAATTTAGTGGTCATGGTTGCCATGGCGACCCTCCTTAAAAATCTATAAATCTACTTATACAATGGATAGATAAAAAAAATAGTGGTCGTTGCGACATGGTGGTGATGGTTGCCAAAGTAGTCATGGATACGACGTGATAGGGGCAGTGACATGATGATGGTCACGATGTGGTAGTGATGGTGGTGTGGTGTTGTTATGGGGGGGGAATAGTAAGTGACAGGTTACCATGTTCAATGTTCAAATTTAAGTACAAAGCCACAACATTATCAATAATAACACCTAAGGTTTGACAGAGTAGCAACTAATATTCAAAGTTAATTTATACTCCTTTCTTCTCAAAATTATTCTCCCGGTGCTCTCTCTTTCACTTTTTTACAAAACACATTTTTACCCTTAGCTAATTAATTAAAGTCATTCTTTAAAGTTTGTTATAATAATAATTACAAACAAAGGTAACATAGTAAACTTGATCAAACTTCACTATCTATTTTTAGTAGTGGACAATTAAATTGAGACGTTCCAAAAAGAAAAAAAGTGGACAATTAAATTGAAACTGAGGGAGTATTACCTTGGGGGACTCTGAGCTCACCATTGTTGGATGATCTAGGACTGTTTAATGTTGTGTTTTTCCATGCAATTGCGATCCCTATTTATAGGGGATTTACCCAAACCCTAGTCAATGAAAATTGTGAGAGATTATGGACCCATTAATCTCTTCCATAATTAGTGGCTACATGACCAAATTAAAGTGATCATTTAATGCATTCCACTTGAATATGTCAAAGTTGTTACAGCCTTCAATGTTTTCTTAAAATAGATTTTCAAGTTTTCAAGGTTCATTTATTATTTGGTTTACTTAGGTTTCAACTTTATAAGGATTTCAATTGTTGCCTAAAATAGGTTTTTCAACTTTTTCAGTTTTTCAACATTTCAAGTTTCAACATTATGGCAAATTCTTTTTATAAGTAGTATAAGACGAATACCCGTGCACGCACGGAAAATCTCTAGCAACCGATAATTAACGACATGAAATATTCTGGTAAGCTCTTTTTGGCACGTTCAAGCGAGTTTATGAATGAATCAAATCAGTTGAAGGAACGACCAAAGACTAAAGCTTTGATTGCGTTTTGCATAGGTTGGCCTTTTTTCTTGCCGAAAACAACTATCTTTTCTTTGCAAACGGTTAAATCATATCTACATTAAGATTACGTGGACCATTTGACAAATTCATATCGAATTTAGAAGAGAAATAAGTAAATGCGTTTGATTAGATAATAATAGCTCTTCGTTTTAGACCACGTTTGTCGTGGTATTCGTGGTTTTTCTGTGTTCATCGAAAATAACTATCTTCAATCCTTTTTTGCTCTTTATGTGAGAGGCACCAACATGTCGTGTATGAAAATAGGGCATTGTAAATTCAAACCACTTGCCGAAGTGTGTCCATAGCTTTCGTTAAAGTAATCGAATATAAATATTACCACCTAGCTAATTTGTAAATGTTTAGGCAATCCATAAATGATTTTTTTCTAAATTGTTAAATATAATTTTCATTGTATTCTCAAAAATAAAATAAAAACAAATGCTAAAAAATTCTGAACAAAATACAACATAATTGAGTAGCATTACTTATATAAATGATGCATTGAAAAATAACTTTGATCTGGATCTAGAGACTATATAATTCAATATGAAAGCAACTATATTCATCATATGAAAAACCACAATTACCAATTTCATGGCAACAACAATATTTAAACGCGTAGTAATGTTCAAATTAGTTAGGTGCGTCAGAATATGTGAAAAGAATAAGTTAGAAACTTACACTTCCAAATCAAACACACTAATTATGAAAGGTGAGTGGCACACATTTCGTTCTCTTTTTTCCCTGACACATGCGCTATCAAAAACCTCCCTAATTGGCCTCATACGCGAAGGTACAAAAACAAACCCTCACGCCACTAGGACTAACCTAAAAATATGTAACTTAAAAAGATAAGTAAAACAGAATAGAACAAATAATCATAAATGAGTTGACATGTAACACTACATGAATTTAAAAATTAAAATAAAATTTTTTTTGAACGGCAATTTTTTACAACCCACACAAAAATAAATGAACGATATAGCCAACATACTAATAACAAATAAACTTATCTTATTGTAGAAATAACTAAGAATCAAGTGATACCATAAAAAAAAATCTGATATCAGTGAGACCCTGTTCACTCATTTTTATCGGTCCTGATGGGTCCACTCCGGTTCGTCTTCAGACGGCTTTTATTGGTTATCCTAACCGATGGTGAATCTGGTTCCGGTTTAACCCGTTGGTCCGTCCGGTTTTCAAAACTATATGCACCATCGGTTCAACCGGGATGGACCAATGGGTTCAACCGAGAACCAGAGTCACCGTGCGTTCAACTGGCCAATAAAAGCCGTCCTAAGATGAGCCGGAGTAGACCCGTGGGAAGCCATAAAAACAGGTGGACTGGCCCTCATCGGGATCAAATTATTTTTATTTCTCTGGTTAATCGTCACAGGATACTCATCGCCGCAATGCGCGGGTACCTAGTAAAGAATTATAGCAAGTCATATTGTATCAATTCTTTGAAAATATATAATTAAGAACATTCGACAAATATAGTTGTATATTAATTCCACCTTCTTGAAACGATACAAGATACCGTTTGTAAAACATTTATGTGAGCAACCAAGATAGCCCGCGCGTTGCGGCGAGGCTTCATTTTTTTCGAATCGATTACATAAGAAGTTTCAGCCATCAATTTTTTTGAGTTATGTAAGTCAGTCAAATAAATAGGTGAACCGCGGTCAATGTCAACAGAAGATAGAATAAATAAATAATCAAAAAATATCGATACAAAAACTCTGTCATATAAATTTCATAATCACAATCTGTCCATTTTCACTAATTGAGTAAGCTTACAGCAATTTGACTTTTTATCAAAGTATATGTGCAGGTGTTATTGGATTGAGACACGAGGACACAAAAAATATAATGCATTAAGATGGCCGAGGAATAAGCACGTTTGGTTTAGATAATATATTAAAAAAGTTTATGTGAATAAGTCTAAACTTGTATAATAAAATACACGTAAAATATTTAAGAAAACATACAGATACATCAACAATTCAAGAATTTAATAATGCTTTAAGAAATTGGTTTATTGTCCTTCAAAGTCCCATGGATGCATTCTTCAATAGGCCAAAACAGACATGATGCAAAAATTAAGCACATCTAAAATTAGAAGAACATAAATCTTTTCATAGTTTCTGCATCTAATTTGCATATAGTTAACCTTTTAAGTAGCTTAACAAAATGACTCAGGATTACGCATACAATAATATATTGCTCAACTCAGCCCACTCTGGCGAGATTGGATTCTTTTGTTGTTTGGGTTGTTTACGCATTGATAAAAAACATCACTGAAGCAGAAGATTAAAAAAGACATAGGCAGGTTATCATCTAAAGCAACAATATATTTACCTTATGTTTTTGTCTTCCAAAAACAATTGTCTTATTGGCATCTTTGTGTATGGCAGAAAATGTAGCAGCTGCAACCTTTTAAATCCGACCTGCTTAAAGATTCATAACAATATATAAGTGTTTCTCATATGTTGATATTTGCTTCAGATGTTGGAAAAAAACAAAGACGAAAAGGAAACAGTTGTTATTAACAATGAATGATAGTAACAAAGCAATTGTTATTAACAATGAATCCTTCAAGCTTCTTGTGCAAGATTAACATCCATGATTTTACTCCTTGATTTTTAGTTGCAGCAGTTTTCAATATTAAGATAGGTTGACTTCCCCTAAATAAGTTTCAACTTTATACTGATTCAATAGTTTCCTTAGTTATATTCAGTCTCACCCAAACGGGGATGTCAATCTCAAATAGATCTATTTATAACATTCGCGCTTACGTCCCAGTAATTGACAGTTCATTATAATGGGCTCAATGGGTTATCGCTACTTAAGCAAACACGTAATCATAGTATAAAATGTACCCTTGCGTCCAATTTGTAAAACAAGCATGTTCTCACCCCAAAGATGTAAATTACTTAAATAATTGTAAAACATGAGGCTATGAACTCACCTTAGTAGGTAGTCCTGTGTGAATGGTAAATATACCCAAGTATGGCAAGTGAATAACACCGTCAAATACCTAAGTAAATACGGCTAGTCTTAGTCTACAAGTTTAGGCTAACGACTTAATGCATAAACTAAAATAAATTGCTAGTTTATATATACTGTTACCACTTGTGTGGTGGTGCACATGTTCATTGTATTTGTCTTTACTTTATGGCTCTTGGAAAGGTATACGACTACACACGTACAAGTATATGTATAAGCGTTATTAATAAATATATATATATATATATATATATATATTTATTAAGTCGTGTTTTAATTCGTATAATATCCGATGCATATTATAACTTGTCTGATTCGTTAAGTGTTTATTAAAATCGCTTTCATTTATAAAATATCCTTAGGTTTTCTATATTTACAAAAATAGTCCCTATGTTTATGAAAATATAATATTTATATTTTACACCTTTAGTCCTTCAACTTTACAACAATTTCAGTTTAGGTCCTTATACTTTCAAAACAGCCCCTTAAGTTTCAGAAGTGACAAAACAGTCCATAAACTTTATAAATCCAGTTTTGACAGTTTTAACCCTTAAGTTTGCAATTTAACACTTTTAGTCCCTTAACTTGTAAAATTTACATTTTAAGCCCAATTAAGTTCTAACAAGTGACAATAGGTTTTATTAAACTCCAATAAGCCATAAAATCTATGTCAGCTTATAAATAAGCTTGGATGAGCTTAATTAGGCTTATTGGGCTCGTTAAAGCCCATTAAGCAAAGTAAAGGTCTAATTAAGATTTTAAAACTACATAAGCTCTTATTAAGCTCATTTAAGCTATATGAAACTGTTTGACTTAATAATAAGCTCGGATGAGCTTATTTGAGCTTATTGGGCTCGTTAGCCCAATAACTCTAGCCCGAAAAGTCCAAAACGGGTTTATAACATGATCCAACTTATTTTCTAGTCTTAATAAGCACCTTTAAGCTGTTTTTATTGTTCAGCTTATTTATAAGACAATAAGCTTCGTTAATGGGCTTTTGGGCCCATTATGAACCCGATAAGCCCTTTAAGCCTTTGGACCGGTTTTTGAGCCGGTTCACGAAAAACCGGCGGTTCAACCCGGTTCCCAAACTAGCCAGAAGAGACCTGGTCTTTGATATGTATCTACCTCGAAGTGAAACAGTGTTGCTGTCTTGGTCTTTCTAGAGAAATGGATGGGATGTTATAGCGAGATCATCCGTGGATAGTATCTTATGCAAATGCTCTGCGCCTTGTAAAAAAGTGGTACTAGATGCTATCATGTTACGAGACCATGTAGTCTCTTCTGGCTAGTTTCGGCAACAACATATAGCAATGTAGCTTATTTTTTTTGGTTAGTTTCTGCAACTGATTTGGAACAGTCTTATTCTTTTCACCGAGTCTTTGACATACCTGGTGGGTCTTAGTTTCACGTGGGTGGTTCTTTTTGGGTTTTACATGTTCATGGTCTATAGGTCTTCACAAGTTTTTAAATATGCTTGGGTCTCATGTAGAATCAGCTGGTCCCAAGCCCGGATAAAATGATGAGGGTTGAAAGATGGCAAAATGCCTCAATAAAAAACTTGTATTCATACTTGTTTCGGCTAGTCTACTTATTGGAAGAAACCAAAACGCTTTGAGTTTTTGGTGCATGATATACTTGCAGTTGAGTGTGTTCATTGTGCTTTATTGTTCAATATTTGTTGGTACATATAATTTGAGAAATCAATCTTGCCTATTAGTTTATTACGGTTTTAAATTTCTATCGAGCTTTTTACCAAGTAATTGTTTTAAAGAAAAATACTGACTATTGTATACCATAATATTTTAACACCTAGTTTTTTTACTCGGTTTAATAGCTAGTTTATTGGGTCACCGGTTGAACCGTCATGTTAAACCATTTTTATACATATGTATTTTTTTCATATATCTAATATGTAGTGTTTTATGATCTCATCATTTATCTTATGTTTAATTTAACAGATGATAAAGATTGAATCTTTACTGATATATAAACTGTAGTTTTTAAGTGTATGTTTTCAATTAAAACTAGAAAAGTTTATGGAAAAAAAGAGTTTTTGTTAGGTTTTAAAAAAATAGGTCACGACCCGGTTGGGTTTATCAAACCGGGTCTACAAAAAACTGGCGATTCATCCCAGTTCCCAAACACGCAAAAACACGGTCACATCCGGACTGGTTTTTGAGCCGGTTCACGGTTCAACCGGTCGGGTTAACACTACTGGGTTTTACGATCTAATTAACCATATTATTTAACACGAGTACGCAGCAGAATTAAAGATTACATGTAGAACACATTAATTAACAAGGTTTGAAGATGTATACCTTTTAGCACGAAATGATACACCACTTAAAGATAATCGTTAACACCGTCTTCTATATACGTGTATGTATAAATAGAATACCACGCAAACTAATAAAGTTACCAAAGTAGATAACCTCTATGGTATGCACACACTAAACGTCACCGAGATACACTATGATGTTAGTCCTTCCTTCACGAATAAAACAACTAAACACGATGTTCTTGCCTTTTGTATATACGATCGAATCTACAAAGGGATAAATAGTAGCAGCTTGTCTAATAAGAGGGAAAGAAAAAACATGCATGTAATTACATGTGTATTACCATGCATGTGTATCATATGAATGGTATTATATATATTGCATGCGTATGGAAAAGCAATCCAACATTCGAATAGTATAATACTGCATGAAAGTTCATGAGTGTGATTATTGGAATATCATAATCGTATATCTTGTGTCGTTCGACTTATATCACATATCTATATATTAATTTATGAACAATGAGGTATTTATATAGTCTTTAAACTTGTTCTCCAAGTTAGACTAGAACACCTCCTCAAGTTTCATAAATTGACACTTTCCTCCCTTATCTTCTTATAGTTCGACCATTTAATTATTTCGTGAAACATATTAATATAATTAATATACAATAAATATATTAATTACATTAATAAACGTATCCTCTGTGTATACGTGTGTGCCCCCATAGGCTCACATATTTCCAGCCGTATATTTATTTATGATGTGGACATATCCCAACAGCTCCCACTTGGACATGTCACAAATAAATATAACAACATTGGTAAGCGTCTAGCAACACGCCAATGTTCCCATAAATATCTGAGTGTACTTTCGTAAAGTCACAGTTAAATGATTTATGAATTTACAATCCCTTTGTTTCCGATACCGTGTTAAAAATGGATATGGATCAATAGTCATTCCATTAATTAACGATTCTGTTTCTCGTATATATGATTAATCTAGATTACCAAAAATCATTGAGACATATCTACCTGAGTTTTTGGGTGCGGCCACACATACATCTGATTAACCCTACGAGGGGCCCAGTGGGTACAATAATAATAATAATGTCATTGGGCATTATGACAATCACTAATAATGTCATTCCTGCTGTAGCTAAAGCAGAAGTTTATTCACTCTCGAATCAAAACAAATACTAATACCGCTGAAAGTGTCCCTTTGCAAAATATCAAATCTTCATTAATTTAGCCACAACTCAAACGAGAATCCAGAGGTCATACGGTTTGTCGACAGGGGATTTAAATCTCACGAGTTCACTTTTGAAGCAAATCGCAGTGAGCGAAAAGATTCACTAACGGCCTGAAGGGTAAGGAGTGCATTCATATATATCAACGTTTTACTATCTCCACCCAAACAAGGCTGCAAACACATCAAATCCATACTAAAGATTATAGCTTTTTGCAGAAAATAGTCAAAAACTACTAATGGTAGTTACAAAGTGGAAAAGAAACGGATTACAAAGTTAAAATAATCATTTCAAAGTAAATGAACACTATTATCACAGTAAAGTCCATATTTTGACTATTCATGGTCAAACAGGTCATTTACAGGTCCATAATGTATATGAGATGGATGATGTATGTCTTTAAAAATATAGGAAATAGATGTACGAGTATAATCGTTCTTATATACTCTAACAAAGTATCATCAGTTATTTGGTTTGATTGTCAAATCCATCACTGTTTTCATAATTAAAGTAGCAGTAGAAACATAAAAAGTTGGCTTGGGTACCATAATATCAATTTTTAATAAACTAAAAGGTCCAAGTAAAAATTTGTGAAAAACATTATAATTGCAATTAACAGTCTAATATTCTTATACAAAAACCTTAATGTGGTTATATGCACCAGTAAAAATTAATAGTTGACATCTACATCTGTTTTAGTTTTAAAAGTACTAGGATTAAAATCATATCATAAAACCTACACTTTTCAATAATATAAGGAACTATAAAAATTAACAAGGTGATTTCCAAATAAAAATGATGTCGGTTTTAGAAAGACTACCTGTAGAAGATATGTAAGCTTGGAGTTCCTAAAGTGGATATGATCCCCAATCTTTGAGTCTTTCAAAGCAAAAAGAACATCAGTCAACGAAGACAAACTCTTGATGATATACTCATAACAACATAAACACAGATATCGAAGTCATAAAAAATTATATACTGATAACAAATGAAGTGGACTTCTAGTCTTAATAAGCACCTTTAAGCTGTTTTAATTGTTCAGCTTATTTATAAGACAATAAGCTTCGTTAACGGGCTTTTGGGCCCATTATGAACCCGATAAGCCCTTTAAGCCTTTGGACCGGTTTTCGAGCTGGTTCACGAAAAACCGGCGGTTTAACCTGGTTCCCAAACTAGCCAGAAGAGACCTGGTCTTTGATATGTATCTACCTGGAAGTGAAACAGTGTTGCTGTCTTGGTTTTTCTAGAGAAATAGATGGGATGTTATAGCGAGATCATCCGTGGCTAGTATCTTATGCAAATGCTCTACGCCTTGTAAAAAAGTGGTACTAGATGCTATCATGTTATGAGACCATGTAGTCTCTTCTGGGTAGTTTCGGCAACAACATATGGCAATGTAGCTTATTTTTTCTGGTTAGTTTCTGCAACTGATTTGGAACAGTCTTGTTCTTTTCACCGAGTCTTTGACATACCTGGTGGGTTTTAGTTTCACGTGGGTGGTTCTTTTTGGGTTTCACATGTTTTTAAATCTACTTGGGTCTCATGTAGAATCAGCTGGTCCCAAGCCCGGATAAAATGATGAGGGTTGAAAGAGGGCGAAATGCCTCAATAAAAAACTTGTATTCATACTTGTTTCAGCTAGTCTACTTATTGAAAGAAGCCAAAAAGCTTTGAGTTTCTGGTGCATGATATACTTGCAGTTGGTGTGTTTCATTAGTGCTTTATTGTTCCAATATTTGGTTGGTACATAACCCTTGAGAATTAATTTGTCTATTAGTTTATTACGGTGTTAGGATTTTCTACGAGCTTTCTTACCAGTATTGTTTTAAAGAAAAATACTGACTATTGTATAGCACAATATTTTAACACCTGGTTTTTTTACTCGGTTTAATAGCTGGTTTATTGGGTCACCGGTTGAACCGTTATGTTAAACCATTTTTATACATATGTATTTTTTTTCATATATCTAATATGTAGTATTTTATGATCTCATCATTTATCTTATGTTTAATTTAACAGATGATAAAGATTGAATCATTACTGATATATAAACTATAGTTTTTAAGTTTAAGTTTTCAATTAAACCTAGAAAAGTTTATGGAAAAAAGGAGTTTTTGTTAGGTTTTAAAAAAATAGGTCACGACCCGGTTGGGTTTATCAAACCGGGTCAACGAAAAACTGGCGGTTCAACCCGGTTCCCAAACATGCAAAAACACGGTCACATCCGGACCGGTTTTCGAGCCGGTTCACGGTTCAACCCGTGTAGGGTTAAACTGTTGGTTTTACGATCTAATTAACCATATTAATTAACACGAGTACGCAGCGTAATTAAAGATTACATGTAGAACACATTAATTAACAAGGATTGAAGATGTATACATTTTAGCACGAAACGATACACCACTTAAAGGTAACCGTTAACACCGTCTTCTATATACGCGTGTGTATAAATATAATACCACGCAAACTAATAAAGTTACCAAAGTAGATAACCTCTATGGTATGCACACACTACACGTCACCGAGATACACTAGGATGCTAGTCCTTCCTTCACGAATAAAACAACCGAACACGATGTTCTTGCCTTTTGTATATACGATCGAATCTACAAAGGGATAAATAGTAGCAGCTTGTCTAACAAGAGGGAAAAAAACATGCATGTAATACTATGTGTATTACCTATGATGTGTACATTGATGTTATTTTAGTATATTGATGCGTATGGGAAAGGCAATCCACATGGTTAATAGTTAATACTGCATGAAAGTTCATGAGTGTGATTATTGGAATATCATAATCGTATATCTTGTGTCGTTCGACTTATATCACATATCTATATATTAATTTATGAACAATGAGGTATTTATATAGTCTTTAAACTTGTTCTCCAAGTTAGACTAGAACACCTTCTCAGTTTCATAAATTTGAACACTTTCCTCCTTATACTCTTCCCTATACGTTGACTCATTTTAAGTATTTCGTGAAAACATATTACTATAACTTAAATATAGGAATAAATTATATTAATTACGTTAATAAACGTTCTTCTGTGTAAACGCGTGTGCCCCATAGGCCTCCGTAATTTCCTCGGTAGTGGTAGTTATTTATTATATGATATGGACAAATTTAATTTAAACCAACAAAACACGGGATTTTAAAACATTGGTATGATATTAATAAAAGTATTATCTATTGCATGGCATGACTTACTAAATTTAATGATATAGTCCGTTTTTGATATCTTGACCATCAAAATTACCCTCAACAATCAAAGTTAAGTAATGCCACAGGTTTGGGCTTTCAATGAGAATGAAAGTCTCATTGACATTTGACATTTGGCAACTTTATAAAAAATAGTAACGAGCCAATCTCTGAAAAAGAAAATGTAACAATGTTATATTCATAGGACTTTGAATTTTCAACATGTCAAAGTTTGTAAATGCAAAGTACAATAATAATAATAATGTCATTGGGCATTATGACAATCACTAATAATGTCATTCCTGCTGTAGCTAAAGCAGAAGTTTATTCACTCTCGAATCAAAACAAATACTAATACCGCTGACAGTGTCCCTTTGCAAAATATCAAATCTTCATTAATTTAGCCACAACTCAAACGAGAATCCAGAGGTCATACGGTTTGTCGAAAGGGATTTAAATCTCACGAGTTCACTTTTGCAGCAAATCGCAGTGAGCGAAAAGATTCACTAACGGATGAAGGGTCAGGAGAGACATTCACAAATATCAACGTTTTACTATCTCCACCCAAACAAGGCTGCAAACACATCAAATCAATACTAAAGATTAAAGCTTTTTGCGGATAATAGTCAAAAACTACTAATGGTAGTTACAAAGTGTAAAAGAAACGGATTACAAAGTTAAAATAATCATTTCAAAGTAAATGAACACTATTTTCACAGTAAAGTCCATATTTTGACTATTCATGGTCAAACAGGTCATTTGCAGGTCCATAATGTATATGAGATGGATGATGTACGTCTTTAAAAATATAGGAAATAGATGTACGAGTATAATCTTTCTTATATACTCTAACAAAGTATCATCAGTTGAAAGTAGACTCGCACATATGAGCTTTTTATAATCTCATAAGCTATTTGGTTTGACTGTCAAATCCATCACTGTTTTCATAATTAAAGTAGCAGTAGAGACATAAAAAGTTGGCTTGGGTACCATAATATCAATTTTTAATAAACTAAAAGGTCCAAGTAAAAATTTGTGAAAAACTTTATAATTGCAATTAACAATCTAATATTCTTATACAAAAACATTTATGTGGTTATATGCACTAGTAAAAATTAATAGTTGACATCTACATCTGTTTTAGTTTTAAAAGTACTAGGATTAAAATCATATCATAAAACCTACACTTTTCAATAATATAAGGAACTATAAAAATTAACAAGGTGATTTCCAAGTAAAAATGATGTCGGGTTTAGAAAGACTACCTGTAGAAGATATGTAAGCTTGGAGTTCCTAAAGGGGATATGATCCCCAATCTTTGAGTCTTTCAAAGCAAAAAGAACATCAGTCAACGAAGACAAACTCTTGTTGATATACTGATAACAACATAAACACAGATATCGAAGTCATAAAAAATTATAAATGATGATGCTTACATGCAGAATAAGTAACCAATTGAAGTGTTCAAACCTGAGTTTCCTTAAGTCTTTCACCAGTGGCCCCACTTCTAGAGAGTCTTTCTGAACCAGCCAAATCAATAAAGTTCAACACACCTTGTACTTGTTGTTCCGTGCTCTATTAAAAAAATGAGTCAAGATGGTTTGAGCTTAAAACATGCACTTACTGAAGCTTAAAACAATGTACCTCATTTATACCAACGATTCTTAGTATGAAAACAAAATGACTCCGGGAAGACTCTTCGTTCATATTAGTTCTGCCAACAGACCTGGACCAAGATAAAAATACAAATAATGATGAAAACTTGCACAGAATTTCATATAAAATATTGGATCAATTCTGTTAAAAAACATCATATTATCATTACAAAAAAATCCTAAAACCTGATCATAAAACCTTTTTTATGCACAAGTTACAGAAGGAGTATTAGTTATTATCACAACAGCTTGGTTATTGCAATGACATTTAACACGTGTCTACTTATTATCACTTTAAAAAACTATATACCTTCTGTGGGCAGCCTTCTGAAGAAGATTGGATACTTGACCAATGCTGCATACATCAACAATGGTAAGATGAGAAACATATGTGTTTCCTTCTGCATGTTTGATATTATATTGCTTCGCTCCAGCATTTCTTTTATTTGCCAACAAATCTTGAATTTTCTCATTATATACTTCGAGCATAGATGCCTGAATACAAAAAACAAAAAATTGAACTTAAATTCCATGTATTGGGCCAGTAGACAGAAGAAGGTATAAAAGGTATAGATCATAACCTGCATCTTGTATTTCCATCCTTGATCGGCAAGGGCCTCGCTTTTTTGGAAAACTTGTTCCAGAGAGCGTGGAATCATACCCTTTTGAAGAGGAGCTTCTGGCCTACCCATCATAGTATAAGTTTTACCCGACCCGGTTTGACCATAGGCGAATATGGAAACCTGCATATAAAATTCATATGAAGAAACTTATTTGAGTTCAATTTATACATTACAAAATAGAAAATATATTGGATTTCACATCACAAACCAGCTTCAAGAATGAAAAAACTATTTATAATAACAGAAAAACAACAACCATCTACGTTATAAAACCTGAAATTTAAAATAAAAGCCAAAAAGAGTAACTACCTTGTACCCGTCGAGTGCACTTTGTACTAGTTGCGAGATTTCCTGAAAGACATCTTGTTGAGACGCATCATGAGCAAACACATTGTAAAAGTAAAAGGATACTTTTTGGCCTGCGTAGTTCAAGAAGTGATTATTAAAACGAAAAACAAAATATATACTTGGACTTATAAGTATGGGGTCAATGTTTGCAGTGTCAAACCACCTTTTAGATGTGTTATGATAACAGTGTGAGAAGTCATACCACATTTTATTAAATCAATCCTTCGTCCTGCTAACTCAGCAGAAGTGGAAACTGTGACTGTGGGTTCTGCTCCTGGACCATCAACACGAAGTAAAGGCCTTACTCTGCAGAATACGCGTATATTTCCTTTGAGCTCCTGCCAATTTAAAAATAATATTAGATTAAAAATGATCTTGAACTGTTATCTATGCTATGTTATCTTGAATTAGCTTACGGGAAATAGTGGTTGTGCAGTTTCTTCTCAAAATGTTTCCCATCAATAAGTTTATTTTCCGACTCACATGTAATCTAATTCGTGGAATGTCAAGCGACTATTCTTTTTTGGTCCTGCATTCTGTCCTTATTCTCGACGAGGATATATCAGCATCTATTTTTTTTTTCACAGCAACTTGTTAGCAAAAGAGTTTTGAACATGAAAAGATATAGATTATATAGTTTTAAGAATAATGAAATTGTACCTTCAGTTTCTGGTTAGCAGCAGCCAACTGATTTTGTAGTAATGAGATTTGGTCTCCCTGAGACGAACATGTCTCCTACAATAAAAATAAAATATAATTATCATCTTACCCGACAAAGCAAATGAAAAGATAGCATTGATATAATAATTAGCTGTTCTTAATGCTTTAACTTTAGATTCCAAACACTTTCCATTTCAAGCAATTAAAAAATTTGACTTTAGTACTTTGATGCGTGTAAGAAAAAGGAAATGTAAACAAACTTTGGCAGAATCATTACCCGACTCCTATATCCCCCAGACACTCATTTACGACTCCAAAATGTTTTTAAGCACATATAACACATGAAAACGCTAGGGTTCATTTTTATCAAGTTGCACATCAAATGCATCGTTTACTAGCCACAGTACATATAAAGAAACATAGATACTCAGCTAATGATTGAGAAATAGACACATCTAACAAATTCACTTAATTCTAACACCAACGTGCCAGGAAAATCAATACTACATTTTACTAGCCACATTACATATATGCATAAGTAGTCTAAAGTAACAAATTCAATTAATTCTAAAACCAAACCACTTTACAAGCTATCCGCAAGTGCTATAAAGTCATACACATTGTACACAAACAATAGACACTGAAGGGTATCAAAAGGATATACATTAGCTGATAACTGAAAGATTCCAAAAAAATTCAATCATCCACACCCCTACTAACAACTTTAACAAATTATCGACTGTTTAATAAAATATTACTTATAAAAGTTAAAAAATCAAACATCTGATACTCTTTTTCTTATCTTCTCCTCTACCAATTACATATTATTTACAAACACAAACAAAAATCATCTTTTCACTCTATCTATCATTCACATAATTATTTACAAAATAACCAAATAACGAAAAACTAATTTCTAAAAAGTAAAAAATCTTACTGTCAAATTCGACCACCACCATATTCAGGTAAAAGTAACAAAAACAAAATAATCAACAAGCATTGAGAGTTAAAGAAATCTAACCTCCTACCAAATACAAAAATAACTAAAGAAACGCAATCTACTTATCAATTAGATATTCCCATTATCATTCAGTCTTTCCAAACTAAAAAGTCAAATTCAATTCAAAACGTGTTTCAAGTATTAACTACCTCTTCTCGTTAAACATTAATCATTGTATTCAAAAGTGAATACTATGGGATCTGGCGATGTTTTAGGTGACGAACGCATGGCGATGTTTGAACAGGCTGATGAACACATTTGATTCGTGTGTTTGAAATGGTGACGTTTAGAATTTTTTAGCATTTGTTTTTTTTTAATTTTGAGAATACAACGAAAATTATATTTTACAATTTAGAAAAAATTCATTTATGGATTACCTAAACATTTACAAATTAGCTAGGTGGTAATATTTATATTCGATTACTTTAACGAAAGCTATGGACAATCACTTCGGCAAGTGGTTTGAATTTACAACGCCCTATTTTCATACACGACATGTTGGTGCCTCTCACATAAAGAGCAAAAAAGGATTGAAGATAGTTATTTTTGATGAACACAGAAAAACCACGAATACCACGACAAACGTGGTCTAAAACGAAGAGCTATTATTATCTAATCAAACGCATTTACTTATTTCTCTTCTAAATTCGATATGAATTTGTCAAATGGTCCACGTAATCTTAATGTAGATATGATTTAACTGTTTGCAAAGAAAAGATAGTTGTTTTCGGCAAGAAAAAAGGCCAACCTTTGCAAAACGCAATCAAAGCTTTAGTCTTTGGCCGTTCCTTCAACTGATTTGATTCATTCATAAACTCGCTTGAACGTGCCAAAAAGAGCTTACCAGAATATTGCATGTCGTTAATTATTGGTTGCTAGAGATTTTCCGTGCGTGCACGGGTATTTGTCTAGTACTACTTATAAAAAGAATTTTCCATAATGTTGAAACTTGAAATGTTGAAAAACTAAAAAAGTTGAAAAACCTATTTTAGGCAACAATTGAAATCCTTATAAAGTTGAAACCTAAGTAAACCAAATAATAAATGAACCTTGAAAACTTGAAAATCTATTTTAAGAAAACATTGAAGGCTGTAACAACTTTGACATATTCAAGTGGAATGCATTAAATGACCACATTTAATTTAGTCATGTAGCCACTAATTATGGAAGAGATTAATGGGTCCATAATCTCTCACAATTTTCATTGACTAGGGTTTGGGTAAATCCCCTATAAATAGGGATCGCAATTGCATGGAAAAACACAACATTAAACAGTCCTAGATCATCCAACAATGGTGAGCTCAGAGTCCCCCAAGGTAATACTCCGTCGGTTTCAATTTAATTGTCCACTTTTTTTCTTTTTGGAACGTCTCAATTAAATTGTCCACTACTAAAAATAGATAGTGAAGTTTGATCAAGTATACTATGTTACCTTTGTTTGTAATTATTATTAT
>BQNB010143337.1:0-17004 GCA_026074375.1 Tanacetum coccineum | reverse complement strand
ATTCATCACAAAAAGGTATGATACCCAAATTCATCCCTATTTCTATTTCTTCTTTTCAATTTCGATTAGGGTTAGGGTTTGAAATTGAGAATTAGGGGATATGTGTAGAACCCATTGATTAGGATTCCCCTTTCTCTCTTAATTGAAGTATTCTTATTTTGGTATAATGGGTCAAAATGGGTAGAAAGAGAAACCCTTATTCGTTTTTAAACTGCTGAGCAATACGGCGTATCCATTAACATGTATACGGCGTATTGACTCAGTTTTACCTAAATTCTAAAACCTCAATACGATGTATTCAACAAAATTAATACGGCGTATTGATCAAATGAAGATCCTACATTTAAATACCATACGCCGTATTTATTTATATCTATACGGCGTATTGACTTTAGATCTTCATATGGCATATCCATTTGTGAATACGCCGTATGCAATCTTAGAACAGAAGGTTTGAAAATTTATAATCTTTGTACTAATCTTGTTAATTTTACAGATATGGCACCTTTACCACCACGTGAGTAGAGACACTCATTCCTTAGGTACCAGGGTTTGGAGTACTCCGACCAGGACATACCTGATTTCGAGGAGAGGTTAAAGAGGATCAACGATAAGGATACACATAAGGGTTCAAGTTTTAGACTTTGAGGGTATACCCGAGCTGATGAGGGATGTTTTATATGCTAGGATGCTGATGGAGCATTGTGATGATGGTGGGGTTATGGTGTTCACTAGTCGGGCATGAGGTAGAGTATTCGAGACTAGGGGACCACTGGTTAGGGAACTCATTCTAGAGTTCCTTAGCAGGCTTAGATTTAGAGAGGTTTTGCTTGATTTAGATACTCCTAGCACTATCCAGTTTTAGTTAGGAGGAGCCAAGAGACGTATGAGTTAGAGGGAGTTCATCTTAGGTCTGTGATTACATGCAAGGGGGGAGATGGAGTCCCCTAATTTTTCTAGGTACTTGAGAGAGAGTGAGAGGATGATCCCTAGGAAGGGGGATCTACATGATTATTAGAGGAGTATTTCTTCTGATGGAGATTTCTTAGGACGTCCCCTTCCAATACTTTGATTAGAGATCCGGTGCTGAGGCTTTACCATAAGATGATGGCACATAGTATAGCTGGTAGGAATCAGGCACCCGGGAAGGTGACTGTGACCGACTTGTTTTATTTGAGAGGGTTAGATGTTAGATCCGTTAACATCCCTTACTTATTGGCCTGATATTTAAGGAGGTTTGCTGTTGGGAGGAAGAGCGAGGCTCTTATCTCAGGTGGACAGTTTGTAGCTCGATTAGCTGAGCATTTTGGACTCCTGATCAAGGAGAGGCTTCAGGAATTGACAATTACTGCCTCTGCACATCTATTATTGATATGACCGAGCTTGTTCAACTGTATATCTGTGTTGAGCTCGGAGATACTTGGGCCTGGGTACCCGCAAGACTTGCTAGACAGGAGGTTAATGCGGGAGGAGTTACTGAGGAGGCTCCGGTAGCACTAAGAGGTGGTGATGAGAATGAGGAGATGCCTCATGCTGTGCCACCACCACCTAGGACTCAGGGTGAGAGGATTGCCCGATTAAAAGAGGAGGTACATGGTATACGTGAGGTACTTATGGGTCAGAGAGAGGTGCTAGATAGCATGGCTCGCGACTTCTCCAGGTTTACTATGTGGACTGTCACTAGCCTCGCACAAATGATAAACAGGGCCGATGTGAGTTACACGAGTTATTCTAAGTCACCGGTAGAGTACCAGAGGTGCATCATTAGGTAGAGGACCGATGATGCCAGCACATCCACAGCCCAGCAGGATGAGTAGCAGCTAGACCCATGATCCATCTATCCCTTATCTTTTTGTTTCTATCCTCTGTACATTTATTATTCATATCGTGATGTATCTAACTTTAAACATGTTCCTATATATGTTTCTATACTATGATATGATGTTTTGATTTGTTTATACATGATAGAACAAAGACTAGCAGTAAGTTCAGCACCATAGCTCGTAGATATATTACAGAACCCAGATACCAATTCAAACTAAGAGCATAATTGAAAGAGAGAGTGTTTCAAGTGTGAGGAAGCTGAAGAAAAGTCTAACTTAATGACTTCGCTGTAAACAAAAGTGCTTCCCGGGAGACAACCGGGATTGTTATTTATTTTTATCGAGTGTGTCTTCCCAGACATCAATACGGCGTATTCGCTCCATACCATATGGCGTATTGATTGTCTGGACATTATCAGTCCTTTATTTTTATGCACTTTAAAAAAAACATTATTGTCAGTTCTGGCAATACGGCATATTCATGCACATGATACGGCATATTTGGCAGACTGACCAGTATTTAGTATTTAGTTTAAATTAACCGTAGGTACCAAGATAGGAGTGCATCGTTTTTCCTATACTTTGCACGACAATGTTGGTAAAGAATCTATGATCTAGAGATTTCAAAGTGTTAGAGTCTTGAAACCTCAAGACGGCTGTTCAACACGTTCTTGCTTAATAAACCTACATGGAGAATCGACCGAGCAAAATATCAGGGGAGTTTCTCATTCTAGTTCTTTTTAATTTAAGTTTTTAATGTTTTATCTATACAATGAGGATGTTGTATAATTCAAGTGGGGGATGAAATTATAATGTATACTTGTCCTATTTTTCACAACAAAATGCTTAAATTATGCTCAAATTTAAAAAAATCAAGCATACTTTTGTGAAATTACCTGTTACATAACCAGCACACAACAACCCTTATTAGATATTATGAGAATTTAACCTTGTCCGTTTCCAAATATTTAGCCAAATTCCACAAAAGATGAGTGTACCGGTGATATAGTAGACTTTAGAACTTGGCTTGGTATATCTATCCGAGATCACAGTGGTGAGTATTATGGATTTAGATAGAGTAACTTGTTTAAATTGGTAAAAATTTTAGGATTACACTCAAAAAGCCTATACATGTTGTTTATTAACTAACTACACTAGTTAGTTAACCCTTATATAAACCCTTTGTTTACTCTCACTATAAGAGTAAGATACCCCTAGAACAACCCGTAGAGCTAATCCTTTAGGAATTACACCAACTATTTGTTTCGTTACACCTTTACACCTTAGCCTACCCTGTTAGATTAAGTCCATTTATAGTTGCTAGTTACTTAAAGTGTAAAGTATGTATTTCCTGAGTCTTGTGTCAATTTTCTATCTTTGGTACGGTTGGAAGAATTTGCACATTGTGAATGGGAATGTATAAAGTAGTCAAAACTCATGTATTTTTACTACCATCACAATTAATAGTACGTCTGAAGAATGAAGAATTATCGAATGAGTTATCCAGAATTATTATGATCGTGAAGATGGTGAAACTACACCGAGATTTGTAGTATAGTTTAGATGAAAATAAATAAATAGAAAATCAAAAAAATTAGAAAATCGCAACAAAAAAGAGATGGAAAGTTTAAAGATAATCGTTTCGCAATTACCGAAGGAATTATACGAAGGATCGATCATTCGTTGATACGTCTTATAAGTCAACGATGTAGAGTATTGTATAAAAGTGAAAGATATCACCACTTGCCTTGTAAAAGTTTGTAAAGTATGGGATGATTGGGAAGTTGACCGTTATGGGAACGCCAACTTAGGTTGTTGTTTTTGATCTATGATCAAGACGTTTATAAATAAGTTGTGTCTTTATCATGGTAACGGTCGGGAAAAAAGTGTATAGCAACTTGTATTTTAGACTTAATCTATTTGTTTCATTTTTATTTAACAACAATTTATTTCCCTTTCCTAATCATTAACCATGGGTTTTATGCGAATGAGGATGTGTACGAGAATGTATGTCTATTATGTCATTTGGCCATGTATGCATGTCTCAGCTGCCTTATTGGTGTATTACAATTGGTGAAGGTTAGAAGATCCCTACCTTATATCATTCTTCATCCTAACCCTTGGTTAAACTTGAATAAGGATGTGATTGAACAAACATGTTTGTTCTGTCGTTACGACCATGTATATGTGCTTCAGCTGCCTTGTTGGTGTGGTACTTTTAGTGAAAGATTGTAGAATGATCAACCCTTAAACCTTATTATAAAAACCAATTTTACCTTTATAAACTTGTTAATCCTTAGCTCTAGTGGTGAAGATGTGTATCTTTGCCAAGCTTATGATAGAATACTTGTCACGACCGAGCAATTGAGCAAATGTACTTAATTACACATACCTTTTACCTATTAAAACAAGCCTAAATGACCAAAAACGGACATAAAATGCCAAATATATGCTTGTTTTGCTTTGTATACTGTGCAGGTAACGGATATTCACTAAAGGACAAAACACGAAACCAAAACCGAGCACGGGAATGAAAAGAGCTTAAAAAGTCAAAATCAAAGTCAAAAAGTCAAAAAGTCAAAGTCAAAGTCAAATCCAAAGACGTGTGCATCATAAATGGGCCAACCCGTACCTCATTTAATGAGCCGGGTCAGCCCATTAAGCTTTTATCTAAAAATTCTTAAAAGATAAAAAAAGCCCTAAATCTAAACCGGCCCAAAATCTATAAACATATAAGCCCATTAACCTTAACCATAACACCTTTAAAACCTTTTACACCATTAGTCCCTGGGGTTTACACTGTTAGTCCTTAGGGACTATCACCGTTAGTCCCTAACTATTACACCATAAGTCCTTAACACTAACCGTATTACCCTTTTCCCTTAACCCCCGTTACCCCAACTCAATTAAAACCATTACCCGCCAAATCCCCCCTGTCACTTTTCATCCCTCTTCCCCAAAAACCCATCACTCTCACCTTTAACCCCACTTCACAAACCCCACCCCAAAAGAGGACAACTCCACCTTGGCAATCCCATGGAAGCTTATTGGACAGAATTAATCAAGGGCTTAGATTGGGTCTAAAGAAACACAACAAAGAAGATCAAAGGCTATGATTGAAGGCTTGGAGAGCACGCCCAATACCTCTCACAGAAGAAACACACCCTCAAGACCTAGAATCTTCTCTATTCGGCTATATATAGAAGACTAGTTTTAGTTTTAGAGCATCTAGCTTTTAAGTAATTTTTAGAATAGCTTATTTTATTGTATTTTCAGCTTATTATCAGTTTATTGTACTTTCTTTTCAAATATTGTAAAAAATTTTAAGTTTATTTAAAATTTCATTTTTATTGTTAAAAAACTATTTTTAGTGTTTTAATGCATTATAAGCTTTGAAAATGGTTTAATAAGCTCTTGTTTAAGCTCTTTTATAATCTGTTTTCATAAAGGGACAAATTTTTTTTAAAGTGCTTAAGCTTATTTCACTCAAAAATTCACCCTCAAATACCTCAGCTTATTTTAGAAGAAAAGCCAAACCTAGAAGGGCTTTTATGACCACACTAGCTTATGTATAATAAGCTAGAGCTTGTTGATAAGCTCTAAGAGCCATTTAAGCCCTTGTTTAAGCAAAGGGATTTGTAAGTCTTCATTTTTCATTTTTGGGACTACTAGTATATAAATTGCCATTAAGCAGTAATGGGTAAAGTCTCTATGAGCTAGGGTTTAACAAGATCACCATTGCTCTAATCCCTAAGATAGATTATAATCAGCAAATAAGGATGCTTTATGCGGATGCGTTTAATTGTGATAGAATTCTACGTGTCTAGGTTTAAGGAAGAAGTACCCTCGGGATGCCACCGGCCCCCGCCCTTAATCTTAAGAATGATATGCCACCTCGAGATAAGTAATCATGTCACTAAATAAACAAATCAAACGTTTCTGATTAGATTAATAATGGTTAATACATTTTTCTTATATTTTGCTAGACCGCTCTTTTATATTTTTTTAATTTTCTTGTGTGTGTTTTAGTGTCTTAAGTTGATTTTAGTCAACATAAAACCCGTGCCAGTCTCTCAGGTTGAAAGCCCCTTTATCCGTTAGATTTAGGATTAACATAGGTTAGCATAGGTTTTAACATAGAATAGTAATTAACTTATTTTGATAACCAAAATATTAAATAAATTAAAAGATTGTTTCTCAGCTCATAGTGATCGACACTTTACTTACCACACGAAAACTCTATCCACCCATCGGGTACAACTTTCCCGATGTAACGTGTTGTTTTTTGGTTAAAGAAAGTCGCAAAATATAAATTTAAACTTAAAACATAAAATACTACAACCACACAACGACACAATCAACTCACCTACTTCCTTGGACTGTGTAGGATGAAAAAGGAATCTCCATTTGCCAAGAATAGTACACTAGGAACTTACTCAAGAAATATGAAATTTCTGATAGTTCCTCATTAAAAACACCCATGGTTCCTCCAAACAACTTAGGTCCTGGCCTTGCTGGAAAGCCAGTGAATGAGACATCATATAGAGGGATGATTGTGTCACTGATGTAATTTAACTACAACAAGACCTGATATCCAATTCTCCACATTCTTATGTGCAAGATATTATCCAATCCAAATTAATCAAATCTAACTGTTGTGAAAAGGATCCCCAGGTACCTGAAAGGTACTCCAACCTTTGGTCTATATTATCCAAAAATGTTCAGGCTTGATCTTAAAAGATACTACTCAGTACTCGAGAACTATGCAGTTTGTATTATGATAGAAAAAGCACCTCAGGTGCCCACACAATTCTTGGTGAAAATTGGTTATTAGAGTGCTAAGAATAGCAGTCAATGACTATTGTCCTTCATTGAGGGCTGAAATGTTGCTGCTAGGAGACCACTTTGGCTTGGGTTATGCAAGTAAATCTATGGATGAAAAGTCAACTCATGAGTATTGACATTCATTATGAGATGGTACCCATCTTTTGTGACAACACTAGTGCCATTGTTATATCCAACAACCCGGTCTTTCACTCAAAAACCAAGCACATTGATATAAGATATCACTTCATCAGGGATCACATCCTTAAAGGAGACATAGAATTACACTTCATCCCCACTAAGTATCAGCTAGCTGATATCTTTACCAAACCCCTGGATGAACCTTCTTTCACAAGGCTGAATAAAGAGTTAGGCATGATGAACATTTATTGATCAGTCTCCCTGATTAAACGTGTTCAGTGTGGTGTACATTCTAATCTCTCCCTGATACTCTCTCCCTAAACCCAAATATGACTCCCATGACATTGAGGGACACACTAAATGAAGTAACTAAATGCTCCAAGTCTTTAGTTACTTAATGTCCTAGGTTGGTGACTAAACACATTAAATAAAGAACAAATATTCTTTATCTAACTATCATCCAATAGTCATGGGTCCCCACTTCTCCCATATATAACTCAAATAACTCACTATGCATTAAATGCGCATTCCCACAAACATAATCAGTTCCCAATATGTCTTGTCAAACAGCGTTTGATAGTTATCCATACGTCATGCCTACAAAAAGTGCATGACAAAGAAACGACAAAACAGTTACTGATACAAAAGGGATAGGGCAAGTGGGATGGCAATATTAAAAGGGGTTACCAAACCATCTTTAAATTCTTCTTACAATTAAAGAAATTTAAAAAAATTTGAAACCTTTTTAATCTCCTATAAATACCTTACACCAAACAAGAACGCACACACAATTTTACAAAGCAAATAAACTGTGCTCAAATTTCTATCAGAACTACCTCAGAGAGTTTTGGAGCACTGCTGTTGCCTATGACCCTTTTCCATCAACTGATGAGACTGAGCAACGCCCACTTAAGGAATTTCTCATCAAATTTTTAGTTTTAAATAGGCAAAGACCTTTGACCCTTAACTTTAACACCTTTTGCTCATTAACTGGCCTTGATTATAAAAATGCTAAATATGTGGCTTATCCTATACCTAAAGTTGTTAAGAAAGAATTAGGCAAGATTGCCATCAACCCAAGTTACTTGGACAAAACCCTAGTCCTAAAGAACTCTTTTCCTGTGGCTTCAAGAATTCTATTCACTTTTGTGATTCAGGTTCTCAGCGGAAACTACTCCTCTAGTGAGCAAGTGAATTAAATTTAGCAAATCTTAGCCTACTGTCTCATCACTGGGACTAAGGTTAACATAGGAGAGATCATTTACAGTGATCTCATAACCAGCTATGAATACGTCTAAGGCTGAATACGTTTCTTACCTAATTTCATCTCATGTGCTGTACAAGTGTTTACTGACTGGGCTGTGACTACACTCAAGATGAAAATTTTGGGTTTTTACCAGGCATCCTGAGTAACTCTAATTTTACAAATGGCCCATATGATTGATGTAAACAACCAGAAGGACTCAGTGTCTCCACCTCCTTTCTCTGGAAAGAAAAAGAAAGGAAGTCCTCAAACTGCACTCTAATCTTACCCCAAGGACAGGGCCCAGAGGCTTCCGGACATCTTTAAGAAGATAAAATAATCCTAGCCCAAAAAGATACCCATTAGGACCATGGTATCATCACCCAAGCCAAACGGAAGGGTTCTGAGCAATCCCACTAGATTTCCGTCGTGCACCGTACCTAATCCCAAGAACTAGAGAGATAATACAACTCAATAGGACGTGATCCTAAAATACTCGATGAGGGGGGGGCACTAGTAAATCACAACCGTTGCACTAAGGAACATACTACTGATCCCAAAGACTCAGGGGAATCGATCAGAGGTGGGCCCGCTGATAAGGGATTGCCTTCCCAGCGGCTTCTAAGAAGGCACGCTAAAACTCTTGTCGCCTCTGAAGGGACACTTGGGAATAAAGACTTAGGAGGAAACAAACCACCACCGCTGATATGGAACCAATCCCACCCCACTATTGTTGATCCTTCAGGCACTAGTGCTAAGTACCAAGTAGACCAGACCCAGTCCACTAGATTGAGGTACCAGTCCCTGACCAAAAATGAAGGTAAGCCTTCGTATAAAGGGGAGCCGGATGCCCAACCTTTGTACTATCCACCTACAGATTTTTAGCCTTTCTCCTATCTGATGATGAAGCTCAGGAAAGTGAGGATGCTATCTTGGGAGCTGGTGACGAGATAGATGAAGACTCTTAGACTGCTGCACTACAACATCAGTTTTCCCCACCTCAAGCAGAAAAGCCTCAATCATCTACTACTTCATACACTGAAGCATCAGACTTTGACTCCTCTAGTGATGACCTTCCTCAAAAATAGTAACTTCTCCCACTCCCCTGAACAAAACAACTGTAAAATATCTTAGTAAGTGTGTTAAGATATTTGTTTAACGAGGGATCAACACTAGGATGACTTAGAGAAGCATGAAGAGCAGCAGTTTCACTATGCCAACCTCAAGCCTCCATTGATGATATTATGATGAAAACATTGATCACAGATTTCAGACTGACATGATGGTTTAGACCACCATGATTCTGTTGCAAAAGCAACACTGCAACCCAATGATCTCTATAAAGGGCCTTCAAATAGTCACTGACGCAACCTCAAGGAAATCTAGAGATGCTGTTCAAGGATGACCCTGCCATGAATAACAAAATCCTCGAAGCCCACTAGAGGACCGTTTACAAGATCTCTACAAATACACTGGAGGTTCTTTCCCTTATTCAAGGGCTTTAATTTTTTCTGATCTTCAGTCTACTATTAAAGATCTTAGGCTATGCTCTCAACAAGACTAAAGTTGGCTGGCTTGGTAAAAATCTCCACCACAACTGCCTAGAATCTTGTTTTAGACTTTCAAGGTCTTGAAACGGAGCTCAAAACCACATCCAATCCTGCATGGTTCTTCCTCTTAAGGAAGACACACATCGTCTATCAAGTCACATTAATGAACTGAAATGGTACCAAGTCTTTAAAGGGCTAATTCCATCTTCAGCTCCCCCAAGCGTGTCACTCCACCACTTTCTCTCCCTGACCATTCTAAACAAATATTTAAGGGGGAGAATGAAACAACACTGGCCACTAAAGACCCTCCTTTTCATACTGAGGGGGAGACTGATGCAAACAAGTAAGAAAAGTCTGAAGAACCTAAGCACTCAACAGATGTTAACATTGAGTTTATTGGTTCATCCACACCTCACCCTTCAATCACTCAGGCACAACCAATCACCGTCATCCACCCTGAACCAATTATCCCACAAAGAGAACGCAAAAGCATTGCTACTGAAGAGTAGGCTGAGGATCAAAGAAAGCTGGTTAAAGCCTCATCCATTGTTCATCCTGATCCTGATGCTCCAATTCTTATCCCGTATACGATAAATGGAAAGCTATTTCATCTCATTGCTGAACAAATTCAGGAACATTTAGACAAGGAAGAGCAAATTAAGAAAACTGAGGAAGTAGCCAGGCTGCTTGTAAAAAACAAGCCTGAGGTAATCAAGGTGGTTCAAGAAGAAGCAAAGAAGCTTGGATCATCTAAAAGAGGCAATCACTGCAAAAGCTTGGTAAGCAATTTAAGAAAGCTCAGATGCCTGAACATGAAGTCCTTCAAGAAAAACATGCTGAGAAGTTCAAAAATCTCTTGAACCAAGAAGCACAAATATGATAACTAACATGTAGACCATCAGCAACAGACCTAAAAACCAATAAAATCAATCGATATCAAAATTCATACCAAAAACCAAGCTCGTTGTTATAATAGTCTAAAAAGGCACCGATGGCCAGAAACTTTAATGTCCACAATCCTTTTGCTTTTGGTGAATTTGGTATTTCTGAATTGGATGAGCTGAGGGAGATTATTCCCAGAAAGAAAAATACAGTTGTAAAAGACTTGATGAATTCTCTAAGCCGAAGGTATGAAAGGATTAAGAAAATCCCTGAGGAACTTAGAATACCTTCAGCACTCCCTGCTCCTATCCTTGAACAGGCTTCGTCAAAATCCTTAAGAATGGAGTCCAAACTGAATAGATCTTGCAGCCTACGTAAGAGTGATAAGCCAACTGTATTCATACAGTTTGACTATAAAGAAATCACTTCTATGAATACTATTTGCTGAAAGGCGGAATTCTTAGCCACATTACTAAGAAGAACAATGAAGAAACTAAATAATGATTTCTATAATCTGCTTTGATGAGTTACAGATTACTAACTATGAGATATGATTGTATGAGATGTATATTAAACTCGTCTCTCTAACTATGCCATGAGGGATCCTTTTAAAAACCAAGGATAAACCCTAACAGGCTTACAAAACGCGTAAAAGATAATACATATCTTTTCCTAGAATATCTCATACATATCTCTTAAACGGTACTAACTAATTTCAATTAACAGTACTAACTAACTGATCACGTACTTAACACTTTGTATTTCAGTACTAATTATAACTATCAGTAACTAACGATTATTACTAAATGGTACTAAGTTAGAAAACATAATTCCTAACAATCTCCTTTAAAACATGAAATTTGGAACTCTTTTAACTTCATGTTTCTTCAGGTTTATCTTCTTAAATTCATAGAGGATGTATCCAAACACTTTAACATATCTTGATCTTTAAACGCTATCCATCTTCAGCAGCAACTTTGTCTTCTCAGCAACATAGCAACATCTTTTCAACAACAATCCAACTAAGTTGGCTTTGTAGTTTTGGCAAACACCACCATTTAAACGGATCTTTGATGTTCCTTTAAACCAGTAGCCGTTTGCTCTGGGATAGTTAACTCTTCATTTTAAAAAACATGGTGAGTTAATTACCATACAGTTTTTGGTAAACTGTCAACCATCAACGGAATTGATTTATCTTTTAACCAATACCGTTTTGCTATTGGGACTATCCAATGCTTCATTGCCATAACATGGTGCATTGAATAAAAAACCATAAGTTTTTAGCAAACTATCCCAGCTATCAACCAGATTTGAGTAGTCTTTACCAAGAACTGTTTGATCTGGACTAGCCAAACACTTCACCAATGAAGCAAGGTGAGTTTGAAAACCCTACAATTTTTGGTAAATTTCAACCAAAAACAAGTTTGAGAAGTCGTTACCACAACTTTGCTTATGGACTAGCCAGTTCTTATGCCTATTAAGGCAGGTTAACTGATGCCATTTGTTGTGTGTGGTTAGCCAACACATAAACCCTTCTCAATTCCATCAACAACATCATTCCTTCATCTATCAGTTGCTTAATGAATCTGATCACAATCAAGAGCAACATAACTTTCTCTTACAACTTCCAACCAAGATCAGCAATCCTTTGCAATAAATCTTTTGAGAGATGATATCTTCTTTCAAACAACATATAAATAACTATCCCATCCTCAAATTCCAGTATGCAGACTCCACAAGATTCATACAACCTCTATGTGACAATCTTCCAATCTTGTTGACCACTCCAAAAGTTACTTTGTTCATTTCCTTCTGTGAGGATTCCATCAGTAATCTTCAAGTCTCCCCCAAAGAATCTATGCAAATCTTTCTAATGTAACATCTGATATTGTTCCTATCATCAATCATATAAATGAAATAAATCTTGCCTATTAAAAAAATATGAGTACCTCATGATATAGTTGAAATGCCCCATAATTTCCCATGGCTCTGTAATAACAAGATAATCTCCATCCTGGTATAGACCATTATCAAACTACAATAACTGATTACCTCTTTTCCATTATCTCACTATCCTAAGATACCTCAAATGTAACACTACTTTCAGGCATTTTTAGGTTCATCAATCACTGTCAACATATGATTGTAGATCTTTTCTTTTTCCTTGCATCATTTTGATGTGACCACCCTTACTTTTTCTTAGTACTTCTAGTTCTTCTTTTTTACCCTCCTCCTGACACTTCATTCTTAAGAAGAATCAATTCCTTTTTCATTCATCTTTTTGATCAGTCTTTTTTCATCTTCAGCAGACCCAAAAGTAAATAAAACTTCAATCTGACCTTTTATTCTTTTCATACTGAGCTTGTATTTCCTCAAACTTCTTTGGTTTTCAAAGTCAGAATGCTTGAAGTTTCTACATGCTTCCTAGTAGGTCCAGTCAAATTTGATTTCTCAGTGATTCTTTGAAGGTGGTATGTTTCCTTAGCTTCTGATCTTTGTTGAGCAAGGAATCTTCTTTGAGCAGCAATTGTGTCATGAAGGATTTTTGCCTTTCTCTATGTAAATTGCTCTCTTTCTTCTCTTGAACTTTCAGCAAGAAGTCTATCAGCCTCAATTCTTGCCTTAGTCATGATAATGTCTTATGAGGAGCATCATTGGTAGGTTTCTTCTTCAAGCTAATCTTTTTCTTTCCTCTTCACCTTCCCATTCTTCCCTGAACACTTCCTAGCCATTTCATCATCACTGGCCAAGCTGCTTAAACTTTCTTTTCAGCTTCAGGAATACCATCCATATTCACTTTCAGACTCATGTTCCTCTTCAATTTTCTTTTCCCTTTTGTCTTTTGATCAATCTTAGAAAGGCTTTAATGTCAATAATGATCTAGTTGAAGTAAGGCCTAAGGTCACACATCTCTTCAGTACCTTATCTTTCTAATTATATCTATCTCCTTTCTCTCCTTCTCGTCTTGAAACTGCCTTGGCTTGGCTTAATGTTTTTTTTTTTTTTTTTAGAAAGAACCTGAGCTATTGTTTCATCATCTTCCAAATATTAGAAGTAGGTGTTTTTGAGTAGTTTGAGTGACCCTTCCTCCTTCAGTTTTGATCATCAGTAACTCTTTTTTTCATTCTGTCTATCATTACATCTTTCTCACTTTCGGTACTCATAACTTTTGGATCCCGTCAGTACTAACTATTGGTCTGTCATACTAACTTTTTCCATGTCAGATACTAACATTTGTGTTGAGCAGTACTAAGTACAATCTTCAGTCCAAGTACTCTTCATCATTCTCCTTCTCAGATTCATCCACTACCTCTCTTGTCCTCCCCACATCGTTGAGCAACTCAGTCTCCATATAATTAATGTATCTTTAGGAATCTCAATTAATAATGGATCTTTAGACTGATGGTTCAGCTTTGGCAGACTGAGAAAGCAAAAAAAAAGATCCTCCCCTGTTTGGATACATACTCTCTTTTTGCATCCAGGTTTTATTTAAGGAAATCTCTTTCCCTGCCAATCTT
Organism: Tanacetum coccineum; assembly: GCA_026074375.1. Taxonomy (NCBI): domain Eukaryota; kingdom Viridiplantae; phylum Streptophyta; class Magnoliopsida; order Asterales; family Asteraceae; genus Tanacetum; species Tanacetum coccineum. Next base: position 3,023 of record BQNB010143337.1, on the reverse strand, counting down.
TGTTCAATGTGACACTCTCACCATGCCCTGTGGTGTGTGATAACAGGTTTGGCTTGCTTCTTGAGCTTCTTGATCTGTGCCTTCAAGTGTTGAATTTCCTTGGCTTAATCTGAAACCTGTGTACACAAAGAAATATAAAGATCATAGACACATTGGAGTGTCATGTTACCCTCATTCCCTGAAAGGGATTTATCATTGGATGACATACCTCCATGATTCCCACCATAACTTTCTGGAATAGAATCAGGAATAGTGGTAGAACGTGAAGGTCTGAGGATGGGTCATACTTTGGTCAATAGTTGCATTACTTGGTGAGGAGGATAGGATGTAGGTTTGCTTCAGATGGTCTTTCCTGAAGGGGCACCTCATCCTCAGTTGGGGTTGTACCAACATAGAAGCCACTAAATGTGTGACATTCCTGAAAAATGCTTACCCTTTTAACCATAAAGTAAAAAACTTACTTGTCAAAGCATTTACGAAAATTATCTAAAGGTTACAGGTACATTCTCTAGCTGTTTATCTAAAAAGATTGAAATGAATCGTGGGTACCATTACAAAACTTCTTCTTTAGCATCTAGAATGTCTAAGCAATACCATCAAAAATTATTTTTGAAAATTTATATATTTGATTAGATGTTTATGCAATTACAGCAGTGCAATGTTAGTGGGAATTTGATCTCCAATAGGTCTTTTTGAACTAATACAATGATTCAGTTGTATGAAATATAAACATCCATCTAGGTGAAAACAAAGCTTTGTTAAATGTTAACACTGTTAAATCCCCCTCATACCCCATAAGCTGTATAGCATCAAATATAGCCTGATTAGGTAGTGAGTCTATCCCATTAGCATCATTAAAAAGAAGATCACTTCTTATTGATGCTTCAGAGATAGACACAGGCTTGCCAGCTACTTTGGCAGTAATGTGCCTAACATTGTTGATTATTTTGGACTTAGCAGACGTCCAAAACTGTTCAACAAATGTAGTAGAAACAACTGGACTTACAGTGAGAGCATGATGAATGGAACTGCGCGTAAGAAAATCAATGATCTCATGAAACTCGGCATTCCCTTCAGTCTTCTCTAGATATGCGACCATATTGTGCTTAGGACATGATTCAAGAACAGCCATTGTATTTGAAAGAGTGATCGTCGTTGAGAGAGATATTAGGGCTTGTATATACGAAAGTATTTGAGAGAGATTACGTAAGGAACTGTGCAATTGAGATGGGTTTATATAGGTTTAGGAAACCTAATTTCAAGGAAACCGTTTCAATTTACACTTTGTACCCTTGGCGGTATTTTTCTTCAACGTCTCTATAGCGGTACAAACTTTGCCCAGCGGTACTAACTTTGCACTGTCGGTACTAACTGTTGCCAACCAAAGAATGAACAATGTAGGTAACAGGAGTGCTTCAGTACCATCAAAAACTCTTCTCAATGACTCTCTAAATCCCATCAAACCTCTTGAAATACATCACCTATGGTTAACTTGTTTCTTCATACTTAACACTGCATACAAACTATACAACACATCATATTGCCTCCCTTTAACCAATGCAGCTTATGGATTTATCATCCCAATAGTAACAACCAAGAACTGGAACCTGCTAACATCAAATGCCTTGGTTAGTAGATCAGCTACATTGTCATCAGTGTGGATTTTAAGCACCTGGATAAGTTTCTTCTCATAAGCATCCCTTATGAAGTGGTGCCTAATAGCAATATGCTTTGTTTTGGAATGATATACTGGATTCTTTACAATGCAAATGGTGCTTTCATTATCAATGTAGATCTTTGTGTTCATGAAATTGAACCCATAGTCTAACATTTGATTTTGAATCCACAAAACTTGCCCATAACAGCTTGCAGCAGCAACATATTCTGCCTCTGTAGTAGAAGTAGCCACAATGGTCTGCTTTTTGCATTGCCAAGAAATGAGTCTCCTGCCAAGAAATTGACAACCTCCTATTGTGGATTTCCTGTCAAGATTTGCTCCAGCATAGTCACTATCTGAGTAGGATTCCAGGTCAAATAAGGACACTCTAGGATACCAAAGACCTAGTTTGGGTTTGCCCTTTAGATACCTAAAAATTCTCTTGACAGCACTTAAATGAGAGGACTTTAGAGTGACCTAAAACCTAGAACAAGCACAGACTGCAAACATAATATCAGGCCTAGAAGCAGTCAAGTACATTAAAGAGCTAATCATGGACCTATAGAGATGGACATCCACATCACTGGCTTCCTCATCCTTGACTAAAGGCTTCTAAGTCTCAATAGGTGTACTAGCAGTCTTAACATTTGTAAATTCAAACTTCTTTAGGATTTCTGCAACATACTTATCCTGACTGATAAAGATACCATCTTCCTTCTGTTTGACTTGTAATCCAAGAAAGAAAGTGAGCTCTCCCATTGAACTCATCTGAAATCTACTCTTTATTAATTCCTCAAACTCATCACACCAAGATTTCTTTGTAGACCCAAAGATGATATCATCCACATAGACTTGAACTAGTATGATATCATGTTTGTCCTTCTTTAGGAAGTGAGTTTTGTCAATGGTACCTCTTCTGTAGCCATTCTTCAACAAGAAAGTAGATAAAGTAGCATACCAGGCTCTAGGAGCTTGATGTAACCCATAGAGAGCACTTTTCACATCTATTTGATAGACTATGGAGCCCATGTAAGAGGCAAAGGCTAAAAAGATCTTAATGGCTTCAATCCTTGCCACAAGAGCAAAAACCTCATCATAATCTATCCCTTACTCTTGCCTATGTCCCTGAGCAACTAACCTTGCTTTATTTCTGACAACAACTCCTCTCTCATCCTTCTTATTTCGATAAACCCACTTTGTACTAATAGCCTTCTTCCTAAAAGGCAAATCTACAAGTATCCAAACTTTTTGTATCTTGAACTGCAGCAATTCGTCTTGCATAGCATCAACTCAACTTTCATCTTCAAGTGCTTCAAAAATCTTCTTGGGTTCATTTTGAGACAAGAAACAAGCAAATAAACAATGC
>BQNB010143336.1:1686-12359 GCA_026074375.1 Tanacetum coccineum | reverse complement strand
GACTTGAAAGGTATTACCACTCGAAGTGGCGTTGCTTACAAAGGACCCACGATTCCTATTACTTCCTCTCCTAAAGTAGTAGAACGTGAGACCGAGGTCACAAAGGACACGATGCTTCCTAATAATAACAGAAGCACCAAAGACGTCCAACCTCCGGTTGTCCCTGTTGGTGCTTCAATGCCTAACCAAAAAGCATCAATTCCATTTCCTTCAAGAAGAAATGATGAAAGACGTCGTGAAAATACGAAATCTTTAGAGATTTGAGTTTCGAAATTAGCTTTACGGATGCTTTGATGCTTATGCCAAAATTCGCCTCGACTCTAAAAGCTTTAATCGAAAACAAAGAAAAGTTGAGTGAAATGGCTAGAACTCCATTGAACGAGAATTGCTCGGCGGTCATCCTCAACAAGTTACCAAAAAACTTGGAGACCCTGGCCGATTTCTTATTCCATGTGAATTTTCCGGGATTAATACATGCAACGCCTTGGCCGATCTTGGCACGAGCAGTCGTTGGAAGCAATGTTCGTACAGTATGTCTGCAGATGCTCCTCCATCAATGTACATGCGGTGGATGTCGTAACCCGCTGCATTTATCTCGATGGTAAGTGGCTCCACCACTGCGTTGTCCGCAGTTAAAGTGGGAAAAGAGATGCCACTTCCATGCAAGAATTTTTGGCTGACTTTTTGCTTAGTTTTTCGCTGCCATGACTGCACCATATAGACGGTGTCAGCCTTGTCTCTAGGTACGTCTTTCTTGCCTCCGCTCCTTTGTTTATCTTTCCCTTCCTTGATGTTTTTCACCAAGTGATCCAATCTGCCTTCCTTCACCAATTTGTCAATTAGCTGGCGCAGTTGGACGCACTCATTGGTAGTATGGCCCTTCTGCCTATGATACTCACAGTATCCGTTCCCCACGCGTTGCTCTTCTGGAGTGCGCATTGGTGGTGGTCTTGGGAAGTTTGCACCTTCTGTTGCGAGTATCTCCTTTGGGGTCATTGTCAGTGGGGTGTACTTGTCGTTCCCCCGCCCGCCCCTCTGACCGCGGTAGCTGTTGTTGCGACTGCTACTCTGGTCATTGGATTGTCTCCTGGACTGTTCCTGTGACCTGTTGTTTGAGTAGCCTTTTCTGCTGTCCGCGGCGGCGGCTTCTCCTTGAATGAAGGACCTTGTGCGTTTCATCAACTCATCAAAGGTTTGGGGAACCCTATCATTCAACCTTTTGATAAGTTCTGGGTTATTTATTCCATTCATAAACCCTGAGATCTTGAGAATTTCGGGGCACGCCTTGACGTGTATGCATTCGTCCTTATAGCGCTCTACGTAGGCGCTTGTGGACTCCCCTTGGCGCTGTTTCACCCTGGCAAGCTCGACAGGGTTCTTGGCACACTTCTTCCTTTGAGTAAAATTTAAGCGGAATGCCCTTCGCAACTCTTCAAACCCATCAATGCTTCTGCGTGGTAGTTTGCTGAACCAGTTCCGCGCGTTTCCTACTAACGTGGAATTGAACATGTGGCACCACACGGGTTGTGGCCAGTTTTCAATAGTGGCCGCCGATTCGAAGATTTTTAGATGGTCGTCAGGATCACCTGTCCCATCATAAGTTTTTACGTTAGCAGGCATGCGCCTTTTCTTATCCTCCGAGAAATCGCTAATGCGCCGCGTAAATGCGTCGACCTTTTGGCGACGCCATGGACGGGACATATCTTCGTCTTCGTCTTCACGATATTTGTTCTTGGATTTCCAGTGTCCCGTTTCTGCGTCCTCGTTGTCCGAGGAGTCTTCTGAGGACGAGCTTACTCTTCTGCGGCGCTTGCGCCGACTGTCCTCGGAGTCCGAACTTGGAGGACTTTCACTCGGGGAGCGCCTTTGTCCAAGCCTGCTGTGGACATCGCGACTGCCCAGCCTATCACGGACGCTGATGCGCCAGTCATTGTTTTCATGAGTGTCCAAGTTCTGCAAGTTAGCCGTTTGAGTACCCGAAACTTTCTTTCCGATTCTACCGAATACTGGAGGTCGACGGTTATCCTTTCCGCGCCTTTCCTTTTGGTGGCGCGGTGGAGATACTTCGTCCTCCGGACCGAAGTTAAGTCGGGCCTGTAGGCTCTGGCTTGATCTCTTTTTTGTTTCCTCTTGCATGAGGGCGACCAAAGTCTCGTAGTTTTGAGATACGAAATCACTCGGCGCCAGTTCAGTCGCGACCCCTTCCAGTGTGAGGTTGTCAGCCCCTAACTCGGGACCCTTGTTTCGAAGGGGTGGGGGTGGCGGCTCGGTGGTATTCGTCCCTGGCACCGTTTGGGGAGGGGTGGTGAAAGTAGCACGCTGTAGACCTTCCGTGCTTGTGATTGTGGCGGTTGTCTGGGTTGTCCCCAGGGGCGGTCCCATCGCTGTGAAGACCAGATCATATGGCGCATTGGCGCTTCCAGAGGCCTGCTTAGAGATCTGTCTAGAGGCTTGGTCGCTCTGCTTCTTCGCCTGCGGAGTCCGCTGGGTAAAGTTTCCTTGCTTTGTCATTCTAGATTTTGGCAGTGTTCTTAGTGTTGGGTCCCACGGATGGCGCCAATCTGTTGATACAAAAGTTGGACGATCCTTGATTAGGTCCGAATTAGGTGTAATACGGATCTGTTAGGCTCCGGTTCCTGTATCAATTAAGTCTTGATGTATGAGACCTGCGCACTAAGAAAACAAAGCACCGTTAGGCTTACCGTGGGATTGTCTCCCACGATTATCCTCCGGCGTGAGAGTAAGTAATCGGTTTAGGTTTTAGTAGAAAGTTAGGGTTATGAGGGCGTACCTTAGATGAGAGCCGAGGTGCTCTCTATATACTCACCAAACCCTAATGGGCTTTGTCCCATTAATTAGGTTAGTATCCGAGAGGTCTCACCGTTATTTAGTATTCGCCGTTATTTAGTAACTAGTGGGCCCACCTCATGATTATGACTCGTTCGTAACGAGTGTTCTAGATACCTGCGCACGTGTGCGCTAGTTGGGCCTCATGGGCCTAAATCCTCGTCGTGATAGCCCATATGTCATGGGCTTCCCCATAGGCAGTACCATTTGGGCCTTGGAAGCCCGTATTGATGTCGCTATGGCCCATTCATCATGGGCCTGGGTATAAGTACTATTCGTGGGTCGGGTGCATGACCCGAGGTTAGACTATACGTCATCATATATAATTAATTATAGAGATTTATAAACCCTAACTTTTCCATCAATTTGAAGTTACATAATTTAATTTAATTGAAAAAAATAAGTTTAAGGATCATTCCAAAACCTTTTAACACGAATTCTTACGATCTTACTCCTAAATTTTTCCTTGAGAAATTTTGATGGTTTCTTGATTCTTGTGGGTGTCGACCGAACCAAAACCAAGGGAGGAGAAAAAGTGATTTAGGGTTTGGGGTTAAGGGGTATAAATACTTTGTGTTGAGATATATACAAAAAAAATTCTTCTTTTTATTTCTTCTAATAAGCCGACTCAAACAACCCTTTTTTTATTTTTCTATTTTTTCGGTCACCCCTATATACACACATAAATTTTTATTTTTAAAAACTTTATATTATGTATTTATTTAAAACATGAATTTTAATTAAAGTCCAATTACTTTCTTTTTAATTTACTTCTACATTTAAGAAAATTAAATACCTATAAATCACTGAATTTAATTTTCATTAATATTATTATTGCTAACTTATAAAACTTACCAACGGACCTTAATTATTAGTTAAACTTGAACCGACATTTAACGACGCATGCAACATTAATTATCCAAATGCTAAAATAGCGTAACCACGATAAAACATTCATTTTCATAATCACCCCTATAAAGTGAAATGAAACAAGAAAGGTTTAGATGAGATGATTGAACTTAGGAATGATGGAGCGTTGTATTACTTGGATCGAATATGGATCCCTTTATAGGGTGATATAAGAACCCTGATAATGGACGAAGCCCATTAGTCGAAGTATTCTGTACACCCAAGAGCTGATAAGATGTATTATGAACTTAAAGATAGGTATTGGTGGTCAAGTATGAAGAAGGATATAGCTATTTATATAAGTAAGTGTTTGACTTGTTTGAAGGTTAAGGCTGAACATCAGAGGTCGTCTGGCTTGCTACAGCAACCTGAAATTCCCAAATAGAAATGGGAAGGGATAGCAATGGACTTTGTGACTAAGTTGCCTAGGACTAGTAGTAGGCATGACACAATCTAGGTCATTATGGACCGATTGACTAAGTCTGCTCATTTTCTACCTATGCGTGAGGATTATAAGATGGATAGATTAGCTACTTTATACCTGAATGAGATTGTTGCTAGGCATAGTGTGCCAATCTCGATCATATCTGATCGTGATAGTCGGTTCACGTCGAGGTTTTGGCAGTCAATGCAATAGGCATTAGGAATCAGGTTAGACATGAGTACGGCTTACCATCCTCAGACCGATGGTCAGAGTGAGCATACAATTCAGACTTTGGAAGACATGCTTAGAGCGTGCGTCCTAGACTTCAGGGGAAGTTGGGATGTTCATCTTTTATTAGTTGAGTTTTCATATAACAATAGTCATCATTCTAGTGTGAGATGTGCGCCGTTTGAGGCTTTGTATGGTAGGAAGAGTCGTTCCCCGATTATGTAGGTTGAGGTTGGGTAGGGTCAGTTGATAGGACCTGAGTTAGTGCAAGAGACCACTAAGAAAATCTTGCAAATTAAGGATAGACTTAAGGCTGCGCGTGAGCGCCAGAAAAGTTATGCGGATAAGAGGAGGAAGCCTCTAGAGTTTAGTGTAGGTGACTATGACTTGCTTAAAGTGTCGCCTTGGAAAGGTGTGGTACGCTTTGGGAAGAAGGGGAAATTGGCACCTAGATTTGTTAGACCTTTTAAGATCATTGAGAAGGTAGGCCTGGTGGCCTATTGGTTAGATTTGCCTGAGGAGTTGAAACGGTGTTCATGACACGTTCCACGTGTCCAACCTTAAGAAGTATTTGGGGGGGCTTGGGGGGAAATTCCAACACTGCAAATTTTAATACTTCACAAACATTTTATCAAATGGCTATTTGAGTTAGTTGACCTTGAGTATAAGAATGATTAAAAGGTCATAGTGTGAAGTACAATTGGGGGTTTAATAGGAACGGGTATTTAAAATGCCAAACTCCCGAAGAAAAACAACTTCGGTAATCTAGCGCGTTGGTCACGCGCTGATGCGTGGGCAATGCGCCAGACTCGAATTGTTTTTCACAATTTGAGACTCTTGGCATATAAATACCCCCTTTTGGCCTTTATATTTTGTGTTCTGAATATTTCATTTTTAGTCCTTTGACTATTCGACGTTTGTCAGTTATTTAGAATATTGTACCGTGTTGACGGTGGTGATTTTATGAGAATCGTGGTAATTGATGGTTTATCGTGTATAATAATCCCTTTTTTAGAGGTTATTATTGGGTTATTTATATTCCGGGTGGTTGACCCGTAAAATTTAAGAAATGCCGAAAAACGAGTCTCGACACGTCTGTTAATGTCCATAAGAGATTTTGGAGAGTATGTGGTGTAAATATATCGTGTAAATACTCTAGGTTATTGGAAAACTATTTTTAAAGTGAATAAAAATACTAATTAACTTTGGAAAATATTTTACGATCAAGTTTTACGAGTTTTAAATGAACCCGACACAAAAAGAAAGGAGATGAACCCCCTAGGATTCCTAGGTGTAGGTTCAAGTCTCATAGGAGACAAGGATGCCATTTTTTTGCTATGATGTTCCTCACTTGTACAAATATATTCCCATTACCAACATTCTTCTTATCAATTTCATTTTCAAAAAAAACACACTAGTGTGTGTGTGTGTTCGTCCGCTACCCAAAACCATCACAAACAACCATAAATTTCCAACTTTGATCAAGAACGTGATATTCCGGGTTGATACAAGTGTACGGGTATTCTTTTAAACAACGTTTGGGTTGTCCAGTTCTTGTCGAAATCTATATTTTGGAAGACTTTCTTGTAAGTTTCTAAATTTAAATTTCGTTTGTCCTTTGGGGTTTATATTGATGCATAGATGTTAGTTGTACAAATTGATCATTGTAAAAATTGATTTTTGGAAACGAAACGGATAAAAGGATGTGTTTGGTTTGCGTCGAACATAAAAGAAACAAAGAGGGTTTTGTAGTTTTGATATTGTGGTCGTGATGGTTGAAAAACATATATTGATAGATAGCTTATTTTGTGTAGTAGCTTGTATAGCTTATTTTGTGGGCATTTTGTGGCTTATTTTGAGCCGGTTCTAGATGAAGCAAGGGGACAAGATGGCTTAATTTTAGCTAAGTATGTCCTAACTTAGTACATAGGTCTTTTGTATCCATCTAAAATATACACACTACATAGTATTTTGAAAATGATAAAAAAAACATGAGAGTTTGGGTACTTACGGGTTGATTCTAGTGCACGGGTTAGCATTTAAACAAAATTTGGGTTGTCCGGTTCGCGTCAAAATAAATTTTTGAAGAACATTTTTGTAAGTTTTTCAAATTTAAATTTTACTTGTCCTTTTGGGTTGTTAGTGATGCATAGATGTTAGTTGTACGGCCCGATCGTTAAAAATCAAAAGCGAAATTTTTTTATAAAAAGGATATTTATGGTGCGTTTGGTTCGAATATAAAAGGAAAGAAAAGAGGTTTTGTTAGTTTTGATATTGTGGTCGTGATGGTTGAAAAACATATATTTGCTATGTAGCTTATTTTGTATATAGCTTATTATTGGCATATTTATTAGCTTGAATAGCTTATTTTGGGCTTAATAGCTCACGACAAAAAGGGGAAGATACAAGAAGGGTATTTTTGGTTATTACCCTAGTATGTCGTATTTTGTGGACTATGTTTATAGCTTATGGTGATAACCAAATGTGATACGTAGCTTATTTTTAAGCCTAATAAATATATTTTGGAGCTTATGGACTCACGACCCAATAAGCCCATTTAAGTCGTGGCTTATGGGGGGCTTATTGTGGTCCGGATTACTTACTTACCTATTGATTTGAGATTATATATGCTATTGGGCCTTGGTTTGGGCTTAGACCGTATTTTGGATATGTAAAATCCATAATGGATCCTTATTAGGCCTTAAAGCCCAATAAGCTTTACCTAGTCATTTTAAGTGTTTTGGCGAACTTTTGGGAAGTGAAAAATACTTATGAAATTATATTAAAAGTCGTTTTGAGGAAGTATTTTGGTAAACGTCGTGAAATGCGATTTTTGGAATTTGGTCGAAAAGTGTCGAAACGTTAAAAAATGTTTGAAAATAAGGTTTAAAAACCTTGAAAAACGTCATATAAACGTACGGGTCAAGCCGAAATTTCGTAAAAAGTTTATACTTAAAATGTTTACTAAAACGTGATTTTTTTTTTAATAATAAAATATTATTATTTTATTATTTTAATAAGTCGACTAAAAGACGAAAAATATAATTTTTCACGAAACCTTTCTAAAATGTTTAGCAAACATAAACGTTTCATTTCGTAAAGTATAAGATGATATTTATGGTAACTAAGTGTACCGAATGGACTTATCGAGATATATTTATAATTATTTATTATAAATATTTACTTATATTACTTATCTATTTTGCTAAATAGTATAAGTATAAGTATATTGTACTAAGATATGAATTTTGATGTGGTATTTTTGGAGTTAAGTAGTCAACCATCACACCATTAAAATGTTTAAGATAACCATACAACAAGCATCTAATCTCTATGCATACCTAGAAAACTGTTTTTGGAAATGATGATTAAAATAGGACATTAACTGGACTAGGTCGTGTGCGGACGTCATTGAATTTGCTTGTGTGATTGAGATTTGGTTGCTAAAGACTTGCTTGAGGTGAGTTCTCGTAGCCTTATTTTTACTATTTTTTCCATTGGGGGAAAATGATACTCAAATGTGTTTTGAACTGTTTTCTGAACTGTGCGAAACGCAGTTTTTGTTTTTGGGACAATTAATGTGCTTATAACTGCTATGTGAATGATATGTGTTGGTACGCTTTGCTGTGTGATCTTTCTGTGTGGTTCTTCACCCTAAATATACTCCAGCTGGTAGTCTTTAGGTGCGGTATGTCATCGGGGTTGTGACCCTAAGAGCGTTGGTACGCGTTGGTGATAAGACTAGCGGGGATGCTAGGTCTTGGTACATGATTAGCGGGGATGCTAAGTCATGGGTTCTTGATTGTTCTGCATATATTCACTGTCATATAGCACAATTGTCTAACTGTTTGAGATATTGGCACATCGCTGGGTTTTGAGTCAAACCTATGAGCTCACCAACATTATTGTTGACGTTTTCGAGTATCATTTTCAAGTGAATTTAATGATCGTTAAAGTGAGGTGCTTGTAGCAGACTTTTAGAGAATCCCGTAGGAATCTTGTTTGAGAAGTCTTGCAGTTTGATGTTTGTTATGGATTTGGTTCCTTGAGGATTGAGGATAAGATTGTATGGACCCCTGCTAGGGCTTAAGATTGTAATAATTGGCGACTATGTGTTGTGTTCTTGACTTGGAACATCACTCAAGGTTGTATTGAGGTTGATGGTCGTCATGACACTTATCATTTATACATTTTAGATTTTCTCTATTTTGTATCTTGTGTTATGATTGATCATTACGTTGCATTCCCGTGTTTTCGCTTATGACGGGGTGTGACACTTTACCTTTACAAATGCACTAACGGGCAGAGAACCCGATCGTGAGTAGTGTAGAAATGGTAAATCTGAGGTCGTCCCAAGAGCTAAGTGTTAATTAGTATTAATTTAAAGTGTCACGTTTTAAAGTAGTTTGAAGATTGATTTTGAGATAAACAAGAAAGTAAATATGCGGAAATTAAAAGAGATAGAAGTTATCAGGGAGAGAAGCATGCTAGCCTAGCCATTCCATTACTACCGTTATAACTATGTTTTCCTGTGCAATGTTACACCATGGTTTCATTAGTGGTTTCTAAAGTAGACATACCTAAATAGATATATTTAGTCTGTCCTATAATCCTTGCGATCTCGAATCCCCCGAAAGTCATAAAGGTAGGACAACTAGGTCATAGTCATCAATCCCAACTATCCCAAGAACTAGTCTAATAACCTATACAGATTATTAACCCTCTCTGAAAGAGTTCCAGTGCTTTTTAAGAATATTAAGTGATAGAGGTGGTGACATGGTTAGTTCCTACACTAGGGTTAGAATAATCTTCCTTCCCTAGTACCCGACTAATCCTATGTTCAAGTGGTAATCTAATAACAGGATTAACAAGATCCAAACCACCCGCAATACTACCAAAACCCAGGGTTACACGATAGTCAAAAGGATATCCAACGAAACCATGATCTAACATGAAACAGATATTATAACGATAGTAACTTCATGACTAGGCCAGCACTTGAAGTGTTTAGCCGCTCATGGCAACAGCAAAGCATGAATTAATAAAGATAATCATGGATGAATAACTCATAATTCTTACAGAAGTTGTTTATGAACGATTAAATACAAAAGTAAGTTAAAGTGTGATCTCCCTTGGACTTCTTGTAGAATACTTCGAGCTATGGAGGCCTTGATCACCCCTTGGATCTGTGGTGGAATGGTTGATATCGAATTGTCTGAATGAGGCCTCTATTTATAGATTTCGAATAGTTTATAGCGTAACCTTTTAGGGGTTTACGCCGTAAACTGCTGACGTGCACTTTCCATCTTGTAGGCTTAAAGGATGTTATGGCGTAATCAATTTTCCATGTTACGCCGTAATGCTGACTCAGAAAACTCATCCTTCCATAATAATAATGTTACGACGTAAACCTTGCGCGTGGTTATGCCGTAATCTTGTTGGGTGACGTATCTTGCCTTGAATAGGTTACGGCGTAACACTGTCGTAGGGGTTATGCCGTAGTCTCGTAAAAATCCGTGTTTGCTTCATTTTTATGTCCTTTTCCTATGTTTCTTGTCACATACTTGCATTTTATCTGAAAATAACGACATAATCGTAAAAGTATCGAATTCAAGTATTTATAAGACAATTGCAAGTATTTTTAGGGGAAAATTGACACTAAAAGTATCAAATATTTGATGTCATCATGTTCTAATCTTTTCATCTATCATCTATTGAAGAACACACATCTTCGCAAGAGAGCCACATAAGTACCTAATCCATACTTGTGTGTTTTGTCGAGGGTCTTCTTTCTCATACCCTTTCTTTAGAATCGAGTCTCTAGGCTAGGTTAGGACTTGGTTTACCAATCTATCTTTTTATTTCAATTGAGTTGTAAGGGAAGTCTTGTATCCGTTGGATCAAGCCTAGATCATTGGGAATCTAGTTGGGGTTTGATAAGCTTCCAAGGGGAAGGCTTCTAGAGTTATATGTTAAGTCAAATCACGGGTTCTTAAGGGTGGATTCTGAGGGCGGAATATCGTAGGTAGTACAACCATATTTGGATTATATGTATAGCCAATCTCACATATTATATTATTTATATGAACTTTAGTATACACTTGAATCTTCTTTGATTTTCAAATTACGAAACATGTAATAATCCGTATTTTTTATCAATGAACGACGTCATTTAATTCACTATTTTTTTCAACGCGTTTGCTTTTAAATTTAATTGTTACGTAAAATCGCGTAAGCTAAAAATTAACAACCAACGTAAACGGGC
>BQNB010143335.1:0-13052 GCA_026074375.1 Tanacetum coccineum | reverse complement strand
CGCTTGTGTGATCGACTTTGGAAAGGGTTGGGTTAACCATTTTCCATTGGTCGAATTCTCATATAACAATAGCTATCACGCTAGCATCAAGGCTGCACCATTCGAAGCACTTTATGGTCGAAAGTGTTATTCACCTATTTGTTGGACTGAAGTTGGAGAAGCTCAAATACTCGGTCCATAACTAATTCAAGAGACTACTGAGAAAATTATCCAGATCAAGCAAAGGATGCAAGCTGCTCGTGATCGACAGAAGAGTTATGCTGACTTGAAGAGTAAACCAATGGAATTCCAAGTCGGGGATAAAGTTATGCTTAAAGTTTCACCTTGGAAAGGGGTCGTACGTTTTGGCAAACGGGGGAAGTTAAACCCTAGGTATGTTGGACCTTTCAAGGTGTTAGAAAAGGTTGGAGAGGTTGCTTACAAGCTCGAGCTTCCTGAAGAGCTGAGTAGAGTTCATAATACATTCCATGTGTCCAACCTGAAAAAGTGTCATGCCGACGAACCATTAGCCGTTCCGTTGGATGGACTTAATTTGGATGACAAACTCCATTTTGTTGAGGAACCGGTAGAAATAGTGGGCCGTGAAGTTAAACGGTTGAAGCGAAGTCGGATCCCATTAGTCAAAGTTCGATGGAACTCCAAGAGAGGTCCTGAGTTCACGTGGGAACGTGAAGACCAATTCAAGAAGAAATACCCACACCTCTTCACCAAGACCACACCGTCGTCAAGTGCTGCATCATGAGCCTTGAGGACAAGGCTCGTTTAATGGGGGAAGTCTATAACACCCTGTGTTTTCAAGTCATTGACGACGTCAACAAATCCACAATGTACCTTTTGTATTGTACGTGTTTGCTTGAAATTGTAAACGTTAGGTTAAATCGCGTACGCCAAAAATTAGCGTTCAATGTAAACGGGCATCAAACAATTAAATGTTTACATCAAACAAGGGTTAAGTAATTATTTTGAGGATAATTATTAACTTTGTTCATTTTATTTTTATTGGTTGCGTAAAGTGATTACGTTTCGCAATAAAATGCGTTTAGGCACTCCCAGAACCACCAAAACTTTTCTACGCTTCAACAAATACCCACATTTATACCCAATACATAAAAATTACTCAACAACATCACATATATCTTATTATAGCCGAATTTAAGGCAATTGATACAAAGAAATAAGAAAAATTCACCACTTGGTCAATGTACATCTATCTTGCAATTAAAACCTAACTAGTTTGTTACTTTGACTCAAGGCAAGAAAGCAAGAATCCCTAAAACCCTCCTTATGTCCCTTTGAATGTTTACTTGACTATTGACCATTGAAAGTCTTATATACATGCAAGTAACTAGATGCATATCACACACTTCTCATTTCCTTAGTGAAAAATCAAACAATACTCCCTTGGTCACACTTACACACTCACGGCACAAACCAACCACGCTACGGCATTGGGCAAGCACTTACCAAACCATCAATTTTTATACAACCATAACACCTATTACACATCTATTCTAAGGTCTTCTAAGGTGATCCAAGCATTGGCTAAACATTTTTTAGTATTATCAAGAAAGCCAAGATTAGGGTTTCTTAGTGCAAGCTTTGGTTTCTAGTCTAAACACGGGTTTAGCATTTGTTTCTCATCATCATCATACCTCATAAGGTCTACTTGAACTCTTTATGTTCTTGCAATTTTCATTTATATGCATATGTTAATTCTTTATAGCTTAAATCACCATTTTAGGTTATTACATGTAAAAAGAGAAGTTTTATTTACATTTTCATCATAATGTCACTTTTTATATCTTTTGAATATTAATGATATAATGTTATAGTGGTCAATCCAAGTTTCTTTACACTCTCTGGTCTAGGTTTAAATATGATTATGGATAAAACTAGTAAATAGAGATTTCATAAGTAAGTTTATGATATTAAGTATTATCAGGGATTTGGTGAACTTGGTAACTTGGTCAACATGAGGACTCCTATGGACAATGGACATTTAATATAAGTATGTGATTTATAATATATATGTTATATGAGCTTGTGGAAAATACAAAAGTAATAATGTTTAAAGAAATACGTTAAAAATGGGATTCAATCAAGCTGAAGCAAACATTTTTCTGTCAAATTCGAAAAATTTTAACATACCTTTTTTATTTTTTTATTACGATAATACCACATTCTCGACGATGTTCGGAAAAATAAGAAACTTGTTAAACGGATTTATAACGAAAAAGTTATTGTTTAAAAATCGGAGTTATACGTTAATACGAAGTCTGTAAATGATTTTTTATAAAACATTTTTATAAAATTTTTAAACGCAAGTATTGATATTTTTAACAAATAATACCCTTTTTCTAGGATTCCAAATGATAGAATCGTAATTGTTAATTTATAACGAAACGAGTTATGAATTTCGCGAGTTTACGACAATTAATACTTTTATAAAACTATTTTTATAAAAGTTACTATTCATGACAGAAAGTTATATTTTTGTAAACCATCATATAAAAATTTAGAACTTTCATATCGAGAATGTCCTCGAAAGAATTTTCCTTTAAAAACGGAGCTATAACGAATAAAATACGACATTTACGGGTTTTACGACAACGAATACGATTTTTATAAAACTCACGTCTGATGTGAACAGTAAAAGTTACTGTTCACCAGTAGGTCCGAAATTCAAAAATGTCAATTTATGATAACTCGTCTTGATACGATAAAGATGGACATAAGAAACGCGAGAATGGGGTTTAAAACGCGAAAGTTACGCCAGTTTTACTAAAACGGTAATTATAAACGTTTTACTTTCATTATACACAATTTTTCCAAATCAACATTAGTTGGTGATTGAGCTATAGTAGAATAATTATGTGGTTTTCAAAGTACTATATTTTAGGGAGTTTCAAAATGAGGCCTACTTCGGATGGCGTTTTTCGAAGAGTTGTTTGGATTTACGATTTAAGTGTCCTAACTCCTCGAAGTATGTCATGAACTCTTAAATTATGATAGCTCTCCGACGATATAGTACGATGTAACAACTACTAAGCTTATATTCTAGTATCTGGTACTTACCGACCTATGATAATTAGGTTGCATTCGTCTTTTACGTGACGATATCTGGCTATTTTTGGAATTATCTGAACTTTAGGTGAGTTCATAGCCCAAACTTTTTACATGGTTTTACTGATTTACTATTGATTCGGGGTGGAACATGCTTTGTTTTGCAAATGGATGCAAGTATTGATTACATGATTGCCTTAAGTACGATAAACCCATTAAGCCCAATATCAGGAACTGTCAATTGCATGATGTAGTTGGGATATAACATTATTGGGAGGCGCGAATGATATTTCAAATAGATCTATTCGGAGGAAACGACCTCCCCGTTCGGGTGACTAGCTATCACCAAGAACGAACGTTATAGCATGTCGAATTTGGGATGTTTTCGGGTTAAAACATCATTGCGGGCAGAAATTGCAATATATAGTTTAATTGCAAGAAAGATCGTCGAGCTTCAGTGTCATGAGCTTAGTGTAAATGTAATCTATTTTTGTGAGATCTGCATGTGTTGCATTATCACTAAAAAGTCTTGCGGTCCTACATATTACGATTTATCAAACCTATGAATTCACCAACATTTTTGTTGACGTTTTTAAGCAATGTTTTCAGGAGATCAATAGGCATGGGATGCCAATGATGCATTGGGTTATATTTTGGATTGCACGCTTAAAGGTTTAGGTGCATCATATTTTGGGAAATGTATTTCCAACTTTTGTAATATTCAACAATGAACAAGTAAAGCTATATGCTTTTGTATTAAATCTTTCAATTAAATCCAATGTATCATTTTAAACGACTTTTTGTGTCGTTCATATATATCTTGTGCTATTGATCATGAAGTAACACGCCCCGGACCCTTATTCCGCTGCGACCCAATTTGGGGGTGTTACATGCCTCATCCTCAGCTGGTACTAAATCCTCAGGATGCTCAGGCTCAGGAATGTACACTGGTATATGGTTCTCAGGTACATACTCCGGATGTCGTGGTGCCTGCTCGAACAACTGTTGGGCAGCCTCCTCGTAAGGATCCTCAGATGGAATACTCCAAGATCGTGCCTCAGAGTGAACAGACGTATAGGTAACGGCAGAATCAGCTGACATGACGGCTGTGACCAGCAGTCATAACTTATATGAGTATATTATATAAGAGTCTTATTGTAATATACATTTATATCATAACATGTATATCAAATATGAATGCCATACTTAGTTCAACCAAAACTAATGCACAAGTAGTGTATGCATGAATGTATGACATAATGTATGTCCCGTGTAACACCCTTTGTTTGATTTTCAAATTTTTGAAAACGGTTTATAGTCAGCAAACATATTTGACCTTGGTTCTCCATAACTTGCTTCTTGATACCAATCTGTAACGTCCCCCATATTGGGTCGCAGCGTCCGCGGAATATGGGTCGGGGCGGTTTCTCATGAATCAACAACAAAAGATATATTATTAGAACGACCAAAAAGTCGTTTTGAATTTCGAAAACGTTAACATTGGATTTTAACAAAGTAATTGTTACATAAGCTCGAAGCTTAACTTGTTCACATTGATCAAAATAACCCAAAAAAAAAAGATTTTCAGCCCATACAGATAACAAAATGAAATGCGACAAAATCTTAATGATGACGTCCAAATCAAAACCACCAATGTATCCATCGCTCTTGTTGCTTATTGATCCCCTGAACAAAAAATTGATTTAATATCGTCAACAATAATGTTGTGAATTCATAGGTTGATTAATCATTATATTGTAGGGACCACAAGATCTCCCAAGTTGTATGATAAATGCAACAGATGCAAGATATCATATAAATGTAATTACGTGGCTCTAAGCTCATTGACACTGATGCTTGCACATGTATGGGATGCCAAATTAATGGCTTTTGCCCGGGTGATGTTTAACCCGCAACTTCCTATATTCGGACATATGGTTGTATACGTTGTTTCACTATGTGTGATAGGCTAATCACCGGAACGGGGTTTTGTCAAACCCAATAGAATCTTTTCATAACATTGGCTCGTATTAACAGTTCATGATAATGGGCTCAGATTGGGTTATCGCTACTTAGGCAACATGTAAGTCATAATATCGAAACTTAACCAACTTGTGTCCAGCTTGTAAAACATTTGCATGGTATTTTCACACAAAAAACTTTGTTTAAAAACAAAAGTATGTAAAAAGTGGGATATTGGAACTCACCCTTGAGTTCTGATAATCCAAATATCGCAGCTAAAGTCGTCACGTTAAAAGATCGAAAATGCCAACCTAAATTATCAATAGGTCGTATATAGTTACCGAGTACTTATATTGATAACATTGAACATAATCCTATAGTTGTTACATCGTACTATCGTTCGGGCTATCATAATTAAAGAGGTCATGACATGACGTTCGAGGAGTTAGGACACTTTAAATCGTAAATCCAACAACTCGTCGAAACGCCATCCGAAGAGGCCTCATTATGAAACTCCCTAGTAATATAGTACTTTGATAATCACATAATATTCTATATTGGCTCAATCACCAAACTAATGGTTTGGTTAAAATTGTGTTTACCAAGTTAAAACGTTTATAATTCCGTTTAGTTTATAACCTGCGTTACACTTTCGCGTTTTTAAACCGATTCTGCGTTTTTTTTTTGTTTCTTTATGCCCATCTTTTCGTATCAAGACGAGTTATCATAAATTGACATTTTTGAATTTCGGACCTACTGGTGAACAGTAACTTTTACTGTTCACATCAGACGTGAGCTTTATAAAAAAATCGTATTCGTCGTCGTAAAACCCGTAAATGTCGTATTTTATTCGTTATAGCTCCGTTTTTAACGATTCTTTCGAGGACGTTCTCGTATTTGAAAGTTCTATATTTTTATGAGGTTTACAAAAATATAACTTTCTGTCATGAATAGTAACTTTTATAAAAATAGTTTTATAAAAGTATTAATTGTCGTAAACTTGCGAAATTCATAACTCGTTCGTTATTAATTGAAAAATTACGATTCTTATCATTTTGGAATCCTAAAAATATGTATTATTTATTAAAAATACTAACCCTTGCTGTTTGTAATTTTTATAAAAATGTTTTTATAAAAATTTACTTACGACTTCGTTTATTAACGTATAACTCGTTTTTAACATAACTTTTTCGTTATTAATCCGTTTAACAAGTTTCTTACCTTTTCGGAATCGTCGTGAAATGTATTATCTTATAAAAATATAAAATGAGTATGTCAAATTTCGTATTTTGGACAGAATGTTGGCTTGACTTAGTTGAGTCCATTTTTGATCTTTTCTTTATACTTTGTTTTCATACTTTTCCACTTTTACATATAAACTACAAGTGTACAAGTGTATTTCTTCCAACATACTTTATTTTAGTGTTCTAATAACATGATTAAAAGTCCATAATCAATCTTAACTTGTCTTATGTATTTCTTTAACTTGAAACATATTAAGAAACTATTTAAAACCCTATTATCCATAATCATGTTTACACCAAAACCATATGATCAACATTTTCTTCATCCTTTTTAACAGATATATGTATTCAAAATATATAAAAGTTGTTGTAAAATGATCTTTTTTCAAGTATCTACTTCTTTTCAGAAAAATAAACAAAAAAGGTGATTTAAGCTAAATAGGAAATATCAATATGCATAAAAAACAAAGTTATAAGCAAATAGGTTTCAATGGACTTTAAGAAGAAATGATGCAAGATGATGTACAAGTGCTAAACCATGTTTAGCCACAAAAAACAAACTTTGCACTTTAATAAACTTAGCTTCCTTAAAAAACCCTAGCTTCCTTTTTCTTGATTATAACTTGGAAATGGTTAACCAATGCTTGCAAATGTCTTAGTACATCTTAGGATATGTGTATATAGAAGTGTAAGGGTTGTAGAAAATTTTGTATGGATTTGGTTGGAAGGTGTATGTATGCCGTAGCATATGTAGAAGGAAAAGAGAGTGATTTGTGAATTTTATCTAAGTGTTAAGTGTGTATGAGTTAGTTGCTAGTGTGCATGATATATTAAGAATAACACTAGCATAATTGGGGTGTCAAGGAGACATAGGGGTGTCTAGGAATGTGGTCTTGTCTTAGTTTTGGGTAAGGGGTGGTAGGGATGGGGTTGGTATATGGCTTTTTAGATTGTGCCATAAAGAAGGTATCAATATGGCATGAATTTGACCAAGATGAATGTCTATCTTATTTTTCAAGTATATGTTTGTACATGTGATTATTGTCGGCAAAAGTTAGTTATAAATGTTTTAATTTATGTAATTTTTATGTATTGGGTATAAAAGTGGGTATTTGTTGAAGCGTAGAAAGTTTTTGTGGTTCCGGGAGTGCCTAAACGCAATTTATCGCGAAACGTATACACTTTACGTATCCGATAAAAATAAAATGTACAGTTATAAATTATCTTAAAAAATAATTATATAACTTGCTTGATGTAAACAATTTAATTGTTTGGTGCCGTTAAATTGAACGCTAATTTTTGCTTACGCGATTTAACTTAATTCATGAAATTACAAAGCAAACGCGTAACAATTTTCTTTAAAACTAAAAAAAGATGCATAGTATCGACGCCGTCATGACTTGGAAAACACAGGGTTTTAAAAATATCAAAAACGGGCAAAGTATTTGAATTAACTGATAGAGAACGAAAAAATTGATGGAACATATGAGATATTTATCTCAGACGAATAGAAAAGGAAATTCGTTAAAATAGAACTTCATTCAGCACAAATAAGCTACTTGGTTCTTACCCCTGTTGGGCCATTATAAGTCTAAGGACAGTAAGAAGTAATCATTTTGAAAAAGATTTTAAACAAAAAGAAGACAAATGCCTTGAAGAGTTTTTAGACATAAAAAGGCTAAAAGAAAGATTGAAGATAGATTTATAAAACAGGATCAATCTTGTTCAACGTTCACATGTATGTAAACCAAAATGTTTTTATGATGACAAGAATCAAGGATTAGCACATTGGCTACAAAAATCCCTTATGCCTCACTGTGCAAAGCACGCTCGAGTCTAGTCTGTATAATGGTCATGTATTGTCACTTACCAATCTACACCCACTGTTATACATGACTCAGAGGATAGCGTCGAGATAGCTGAGATAATAGGAAAAGAATGCTGTTGAATATGCAAGGCCTCTATGTGTGGATAATAAGTATAGTGATTCCCCCCCCCCCCAATACTCAAAAGAGAACCTTATTGCAACCTTTGCTCCCAAAGAAATCTGACCCCAAAACATATATTTTGGTCCATAGATGACAATAACAGGAAAAAGGCTGAGACCTCAGTTCTAAAACCAATTTCAGCATTGACAGTGTATCCACCTAATACTCATGTCCGCTTGTCCCCTCCCACCAGGAATTCTTCCAGGCTAAAATTCAAGGAAGATTATCTTTATGTACTCACACAACTTTTTACGGAATTTGAAAAAACTTGCAAAACTAGAATCACCCCAACAGGTGTTACAGAGGGGGAAAGAGGTTTTGAGCAAACAAAAAAATGTTACCTCACTGAAGTTATTCCATTTTTATAAACTCATAAAGACACTTTGTTGGAGTTCAAATAGCCTTTTAAAGAAGTTAAGTATAAATGGAAGATAGAAATTTTTGATCAAATGATAACGAAGTGACAAGTATATGTGACAAAGCATATGTGCTTGAATTGTAAACAGAAACTTCTCCATTGAAAATGAGAATTGATTGCTAATTGTTTGTCGACTCAACTGCTGTATGATGTGCAAAAGTCACGTTGTCTAGATCTTGAAGCTAACATGTCTAAAGTATCAACATCTTCAAGAGAGTTTTGATAATAAAAATTCACACACATCGCAAGGAATGATCCTGTTTTAAATCATTTCTTTAAGATCAAAGAATCTTGACATCCAGATTCAAGAAAATGACAACGTGATAGTGACTTGAAAGTTCTAGTCGCTAATATGAATGACAGAAGTTGTGAGCCTTATAATGCTAAAGATGTCACTGCTCTTATTGAACAAAATGATTGCGTTAAAGTAGAACTAGAAGAGGTCAAACAACATTACAAGGAATTGTATGACTCCATTAAGATTACGCGTGCTCACACTAGTGAAAATACATCTACTATGTTAAATGAAATTGAGAGTCTAAAGGCTCAGTTGAGAAGCAAAGTGTCTTGTTTCACTAGTGACTCTGTCAAACCAAAAGTTCTTGCGCCTGGCATGTATGCCATTGATGTTAAACCCATCCCTCACCCCCTTAAGAACAATAGGAGTGCTCATTTAAACTATATCAGCCATCTTAAGAGAACTCGTCGATTAATGGAAACAATTCACGTCACATTCGATGAGATGGATCAGAAGATGGTCCTGGTACGCAATCATGAGTTCAGACCCGAAGCATTTCATCATGGTCCCTTGGGACAACTCAAATCAGGGCTCGCTCCAACCGATAAAGAGCTGGAGATGTTATTTCAACCAATGTTTGATAAATACCTCAAACAATCTCAAGTCAGTGAACCAGTACCTTCTGCTACTAAAATTAACGCTCAAGTTGTTCCACCAGGTATATCTTTGTCTACAACGATTGCTCAAGATGCACCGTCTACAAGTGCTTCATCGTCAACATCCGATATGCATCATCCAGTCCGACATCAAGAAATTGCAGAAGAACCCACTCTGAAGACCCCCCAATCAATCACGATGTTCTACATCCTTCATTTCCTTCACATAACCCTTGTTATGGAGATCCAGGTTTGGATACGGTCATCATCTGAGAATTGTAAATTCATCGGATACCCCACCAAGTGAATTACCCACCAGTCATTCAGAGATAGACCAAAGATCATCTATGGATAAATCGTTGGCAATCCCTCTCGTCCTGTATCTACCAGAATTTTATAAATTTTTTTTAGGCTTATATTTTTATTATTTTTATTATTTTTAAGCTTTTAATTAGTATTAAATCTTAGAAAATTCATATCTTAAAATCTAAAAAGCCAAAAATATTGATTCTTTTTTCTAAAATTTTCTTTTTATTTGTTTTATCTAGGAAAAATATAATTTCAATTACTTGCTATTTTTTATTTTTTAGGATTTAATTAGATTTAATTAGTTTTTAATTCATAAAAAATTCAAAAATAATCAAAAAAAATATTTTTCTTTTTCTTAAAATTTTCTTTTGTCCTATTCTAGGTTTAGGAATTTAGTTTGCACGAATAGAGGCCATCAGAATCTTCATTGCCAATGCCGCAACCAAGAATATAATCATCTATCAGATGGATGTCAAAACTACTTTTATGAATGGTGATCTTCAAGAAGAAGTCTTTGTCAGTCAGCCTAAAGGATTTGAAGACCAGGATAATCCTACTCACGTCTATCGTCTGAAGAAGGCTATTTATGGGCTAAAGTAGTCCAAGGGCGTGGTATGACACACTCTCAAAGTTCCTGTTGGCCAACAATTTCTTCAAGGGTGCCGTAGATCCAACGTTATTTACACGCAAATCAGGCAAACATATTCTACTTGTTCAAATATACGTAGATGACATCATTTTTGCCTCAACAGATCATAATGCGTGTCACATATTTTCCAAAGAAATGAGCTCCAAATTTCAGATGTCAATGATGGGTCAAATGTCGTTTTTCTTAGGACTACAAGTTTCTCAAAGTCCCAGAGGCATCTTAATTAACCAATCAAAATATGCTCTTAAAACCTTAAAGAAATATGGAATGGATCTCTCTGACCCTGTCGATACACCAATGGTGGATCGATTGAAACTGGGCGGGGCATGGAAAAGGCTTAGTAAATGGTGGATCGATTAAGTGGATCGATTCATACTTAATCATCAAAAAAGGCTTAGTAAATATTTTAAGTCATTTAGAATTACTAAATGGTTTGCAATTACTTCAGATTGCAACCCGGTTCGCTGTCAGGGCATAGATTACTTAAAATCCATGCATTATGGGTGTGCGCGTAAATTTTACATCTCAATCAACGACTGCAGCTCTTTCAATAGAAAATGGGTCGTTGTTTGAGGGGGAGGGTGAATTTGAGAAGTTGAAAATTTACCTCTTAGGGACTTTAATACAATTTGCTACATGTCTCCTAGTTTTTTTTAATCAATAGGGACTAAATCTGCCAAGACTCAAACTTTGGACAACCTTAGGAATGCTTAAACATGAAAATAAAAGAAGATAGAAACCACAGGGACTGAATCTGCCAATTTCAAAAGTTAGAGTATAAAAGGGAGCGGCGAGTTGCCATTGGTCAAACTTTCAATTTCTAGTCAAACAAAAAACACACACACACTCGTTCGCAACTCGCCGCCAAGAACCATTTCCCAATCTTTGATTTCAAGTGTTTTTCTTGCAAAGGTAATCATCAATTCTTGTTCTATGCATGTTAATGTATATATAGATTCAAGGAATCGAATTTAAACACATTAATATGAGCAGAATAGCTAGATTTCAAATTTAGGGTTTGAAAATTAAAAGTTGTTTGAAAATTGAAATTGATTGAGGGGAAAGGTGCAGAATAGAAATGTGATCACTAGGATATATTAGTTTAACCATTTCACAAACATATGAGTGCTCTATGCTTAATCTTGACCTCGTTTTTTATCGAAATGTCTTCAAGTGGTTGGTTAGGTGTATCTAAGGCATAGGATAGCTTAGGATTGCGTTACGATGTGTTAAGGATTGCCAAAGTGAATGAAATCTAATTTTTGTTTAAGTGATTCTACACGGTGGGTTGCCTGTTTTGCTAGGTAGCGGTTTGTTTATTTTTATTATTTTAATGTTTTCAGGGAAACCGCCTCTCAACGGCGGTTTGGTTGAATTTATTATATTTAATAAAATATTCAACCCGCTGTTTCGCGATTTATTTTACTGTGACGGGTTGCTTTATAATTTTCAATATTTTATTTATACAGGTAAACCGCTGCCTCGCGGCGGTTTGGTGAATTATTTTAATAATATTAAAATACGCCAACCGCCATTTCAATATTTTCAAATATGGCGGCGGTTTGGTCAATATTATTTTAATAATCATGGCGGGTTGGTGCCTTTCCTCGCGGCGGTTTGCTCAATCCTCCTCACGGCGGGTTGGCATTCTACTTCACGGCGATTTGGGCTAATTTTCATTAATTTGGCCCTTTAAGCCTGTTAATCTTTAAAGGCCCTGTAATAGTATCTGTTGACCAATCCTGTAACTCGTGGCCTATATTGTTGCATTTTCATAAAAAAAACTGTGATGAATCTACCTTAATCAGTCGAGGCATGTTATGTCAATGTCAACCTTCATCTTTAACATCATTTCTCTGCCATGCTCGTTTCCTTGTTAATTACTTTTATGCAGAATACGATGGCAGAGCAAAATGTTCCCTCTCAAGCACCAGCAAGAACAGATGAGCAGATTGTACCTTGCTCTCAATGGTTACAAATCGGGAAAAGCAATCTTCTTTTCGATGCTCAAAAGATACAGAAGAACCCCATCTTTTAGATATCTGTGGACATCTTGCGTAACACCAACTTCTTCAGAGCTTTCTCTGCCTCTGCTAGTGTTACTTCCGTCTACATTCAGCAGTTCTGGAACTCTATGAAGTATGACAAGAAGACTGGGGTTTATAGCTGTCAAGTTGATGAACAATGGTTCAATCTAAGTGCTGATCTTCTTAGAAAGGCCTTAGATATAACTCCTGTCGACCCAGCTCACCCATTTGAGTTACCTCCGACTGGTGACACGGTGATTGATTTTGTAAATCAGCTGGGGTACCCTGAACATGTAGAATTTGTCTCCAATATACGTGTGAATTATGTATATCAGCCTAATGATTAACCAGTGCTTAACCGGAAAGACATCTGGTAGTGACAAACCAAGACACCCAGTGCTACAAATGTTGTGGGGCATTGATAAGTGTAAAATACACATATCCGTTTGTACCAAAAATAACCCAATTAAACCCAAAACAGACCAAAAATGGCAAAAA
>BQNB010143334.1:0-17005 GCA_026074375.1 Tanacetum coccineum | reverse complement strand
AAATGATACTAATCAATATATATAGGTTACTATATGTTTCGCTAGTGTTTTAAAAGCTCAAAATATCTCGATAAGTGTCCGAAAACCCTATTTACTATTCACATCAACAACTATTCATTTGGTTTTGCCAAAAAATGTTTTAAGTTTCATTTCGCTATAACTTGGTCGATTTAAGTCCGATTTTAATCTGTGATATATGAAAAGCTATCTATTCGAAACAAGCTCTTCAAAAACTACTTTTACACCTAATGAAAATATTTTTAGGTCGCTCAAAACCTCAAAACAATTTCGGGACAGCAACATGTCTTTTCATAAATACTCCCAAAAATCCATCCAAACGCCACAATTGTGCTTATTCTAGCCTAATCCCGATCACTACCAAACCAACCAACAAAACCACACTTAATCTAACCTAATCCCTCCATAACTTATAAAACAACAAACATAATACTTCCATTTTTATAAAAGTTGTCAAGATATTTTGTCATTTCTTTTTAGAAAAGTAACACAAACACATGGATTCTTAAACTTGAACAATATTCATAAGAATAAAAGAAATGAAACAAGAGATGACCAAGAAATACTTACAAGAATGAAGAAACAAGTAGAGAATCACAAGATCTATTCCTAAAATGACTAGATCTATAAAACCCACTTATAAAATTAGAAACCCTAATTTTATAATCTTGAAAAAACCTTTGGAAATCAACCAACCAATACTTGGATCTACCTTAGGAACCCTTGGAAATGAACTTAGAACACTTGGATCTTGAAAAGAATTAAAGAAAATAGGAACCCTATGAAGGGTGGTTTGGCCGTGGGTTTCAAGAGAAGTGGGAGAGAAGAGATGAATTTTTGAAGAGGCAAGAAATGATATGAGAACCCTAAGTTATGATTTAGTGTGATATATATAGGACCAAGCACTTGAGGTTTAAGGTTTTATGTGGCCACATGGGACTCAACCACACCAAGGGTGTGTGTGGTCTTGGGTTCGGCCGAAAGTAGCCACAAGGACCCAAATGGGTTCAATTTTTAAGTCATGGCTCACAATAGATGTATAAATTGGTCTTTCGTTGGTCAAATGAAGTCAACATGTGTAAGTCTCACATGTGAAGGTTACATGAGATGTCTACAGATGAGAGTGACACTCTCATGTGTCATTTTCTATATTGCATGTACACTTGGGTGCATGTTTCAAAAATAGATGCCTTTTATTTAATTTTAAGTTCAAGGTGATAAAGTTATGGTTTTGGGCGTCTGAATTTATGGAGGGGGAAGATATGAAAAAAAAATTGACTTGAAAACACGAGACATACAATAACTAGAGTTTACACGAAAGGGCTGCGGGTTTCCGGGGTTCTGTTTGGTCAAAAACGCGAAAAACCCAATTTAAAAGATAAAACCCTAAAATTAATATCGGAAGTGTTTAAAAATCATGAAACACTTAGAAAAGTTAAAATATCTCATATAAGGCCTAAATTTATTAATAACCGATGCCGGGACGCGCCCGATGACGTTTTTCAGATTTACGCGGTTTAACTTCCCGGTAAACTGTCAGATTCAAACGTAACATGAAAAAGTCAAAGATAATAATTGAAAAGGTTTTAAAATGTTGACCTGAAACTTACGGGGTGTGACACATTTACATTATTCTTTACTTAAATTTACGGTATACTCACCTACTAGTGGTCTAAGTTTAGGTAACCTATAGTGGAAACCTACTTCTCTTAGACCGAAGCTTTGATACCAAGTTGAAACGCCCCTTTCCAGACTCGAAATTTGACCCGTAATCAAATTTTTTTACGGAAACGCATAACCAGGAATGACCTTGTGTCATTCCTAAACATAATTTTAAAATACACTACAATTAGACCTTTATAAGTTCCATTATCAAAAAATATACCCTTTTGCTTTACAATGATATAAAGAACTCATTCTAACACTTTACAGTTTGGTTTTTACAACAAAAACAAGATTGACAAAAAGAACAAACCTTCTGACCAAATATTACGGCGTAACCTAAGTGGTTACGGCATAACCTCACTGCAAAAGAAAAGTTTACGGCGTAAACAAAAGTTTACGCCACTACAGAAAGTTACCTCTTTCCCAACTTGGCTATATTGACCCAAAACTTCATAATACCTTTCAAAAATCATTATCATGTTATAATACAACAATGTCATAAATATTATGGTCTAAATAACCCAAAATCATATGTTTTACAGGTTTACCAAATGCCTCGTTTTAACTCATTTACATACAGTTAAGCACACAATCAAAACCATTGACTCATACTCATTTCACATTCACATTACATGACTCTTGACACTTAAACACATTCATTAACAAATCATTAGACACATGAGGTTCAACCTTGATATGAGCACGATAACTAGTACTAAGCTTCTATGAACATCTTCATTTACCTAGTCCTTGCTTCCAAATCATAACCTTTTACCTACACTTTACCTTCTTCGCAAAATACCTACAAAACATTAAACATCTAAACCGTAAGTATTACGCTTAGTAAGTAATAGACATACAAGTCATTATACTTCATTTAACACGTTCACATTACAACTCTTAACATATCAATCATTCATAAGCATATAACATACTTACCTTTCTAGTTCACAACATTACTAATCACCTTTATCACAGGAACGCATATAATGAAAGACACATCAACAAGGATTTACTCAATTAGCTAGATCATCACTATTCTCCTCTTCTTAATCAATCATACTAGTCTTAAACATCTTATAACCTTAGCACATAATACAAAACACAAACATGATAAACTTAATATAATATAACTTCTTGTAAGTCAATTACTTACCTTGAATCCAAGCTGGAAATAAAATAAGCATATCACCATCATCATCATCCAAAGCTTTCCTTCCTAAACCACAATTATACTGTAACATTTGCCCTTTTTGTGTTTTGAATATTTCATTTATATTCCTTTGACTATTTGACTTTTGTCAGTTTATTTAGATTTCTGTACCGTGTTGACGGTGGTGATTTTATGAGATATGTGGTGAATTATGATTTATGGTGATTAATAATCCCTTTTGGAAGGTATTATTATGTTATGTGTATTCTGTGTGGTTTGACCCGTGAATTTTGAGAAATGCCAAAAAAACAAGTCTGACATGTCCGTTAATGTCCAAATAAGTTTTGAAGGGTGTAATGTGAAAATATGTCATGTAAATACTCCAGGTTAATGGAAAAGTATTTTTAAAGTGAATAAAAATGCTAATTAACTTTGGGGTAAATTTACTAGTATTTAAGTGATCCCGACACGAAAAAAAGCCCTGAGACCCCATTGGATACCATGGCCGATGAAAAGAAGACTAGGGAGACAAGGTGGCTTAATTTTAGCTAACCTTGTCCAAATTGTCCATAAAATGCTTTCCTTATCCTCATTTTTACACATAGTTCATTTTCAAAATCAAAAAAATATCCTTTCCCTTCTCTCTTGTGTTTGTTCGCACCTACAACATACACACACTCGTAATTTTTGAAGTTTGATCAAGAAAACACGAAGACATAAATATTTGGGGTTGATTCTAGTGTTTGGTTATTCGTTTAAACAACGTTTGGGTTGTCCGGTTCGTGTCAAAATCTACAAATTTGAAGATTTTCTTGTAAGTTTTCAAATTTAAATTTCGTTTGTCCTTTTGGGTTTATTTTGATGCATAAATGTTAGTTGTACAAGTTGATCGTTGTGAAAATTGATTTTGAACGCAAAATGAATAAAAATGGTGGTGTTTGGTTCGTGAATAGTAAAAAGGAAAAAGAGGGTTTTTTTTTAATTTTGATGTTGTGGTCGTGATGGTTGAATAATAAATGATGCTAGAATGCTTATTTTTTATAGTAGCTTGTATGGCTTATTCGGGCTTATTTTTAAGCTATTTACTGGCTTATTTAGGCTTATATGCCACATGTAGATTCCTAAAATCACCAGGTAAGTGATTTTGATTATTTTTTGTTATGACGTATGTTGTGGACTATTTTTGAGGCTTATGATAGTAACCAAAAGCGATACGTAGCTTAATAGCTTATTTTAAAGCTTAATATACGTATTTTGGAGTTTATGGACTCACGACCCACTAAGTCTATTTGAGTCGCGGCTTAATGGGACGGCATATTGTGGTCTGGATTATTTCTACATATAAGTATATACTTATATATGTAAATGGACCTTGGTTTTGGACTTAAATAGTATTTTGGACTTATATATGTCCTAATGGACCCTTGTTGGGCCTTAAAGCCCAATAAGCGATATGTAGTAGTTATGAGAATTTTGATGGACTTTTGAAAGTGGAAATGTATTTACGAAGTGATATTGAACGATATTTTGGGAAAAACGTGTTGGTAAGAATTAACGATTGAGATTTTAAAATTTTATCGAAAAGTGTTGAATTTGTGAAAAATGTTGAAAATAAGGTTTGAAACCTTAGAAAACGTTGTATAAACGTATCAGTCATGTCGAAATTTCGTAAAAATTTTATACTTAGAAAATTTCTTAAAAACATAATTTTTGATTTTAAATAATAAAATAATATTTAATTATTTTATTTTATTTATTTAATAAATTCACTAAAAGACGAAAAATATAATTTTTCTCGAAACTTCTCTAAAGTGTTTATTATGAGTAAACGTTTCATTTTCAACCGTATAATGATTATTTTGAAGTGACTAAGGTGTACCGAATGGACTTGTCGAGATATATTTATAATTAATAATTATAAATATTTATTATATTACTTATCTATTTACGCTAAATAGTATAAGTATGTATTATCGAGGAATGAGATTGATATGATTGTGGAGTTAAGTCGTCAACCATCACACCACTAAATTGTTTTGGGTAATTGTACAACGCGTCTAAACTCTATGCATCAAACGTGAAGATTGTTTTGGAATTGGATGATTAAATTGGGACATTAACTGGACTAGGTCGTGTGCGGGCGTCGTTGCATTTGCTTGTGTGATTGAGATTTGGTTGCTAAAGACTTGCTTGAGGTGAGTTCTCGTAGCCCCACTTTTTACTGGTTTTTCCGTTGGGGGAAAATGATACTCAAATGTGTTTTGAAATGTTTTGAATTGATCTGTGCGAAATGTGGTTTTGTTTTTGGGACAAGTTATGTGCTTATGACTGCTATGTGAATATTATGTGATGCATGATTGTTTGGATCGGATGGGTACGCCTACCCAGTGTTTGTGAGATTATTGGATCGGATGGGTACGCCTACCCAGTATTTGTGTGATTATTGGAGCGGATGGGTACGCCTACCCAGGTTTGTGTGTGGTCCTGCCCTAATTTTAGTGCTCCAGCTGGTAGGCCCTTTAGGTGCGTAAGTGACATATGGTTATTGATTAGCGGTGATGCTAAGGTTGTTTGCATATATTCACTGTCATATAGCACTATTGTCCACTGTTGAAATATTAGCACAACTTTTGGGTTTAAGGTCAAACCTACGAGCTCACCAACATTATTGTTGACGTTTTCGAGTATCATTTTCAGGTGAAGTGAAAGAAGAGTAGTTTGGTGATTGATAGCAGACTTAGAAGTATCCCCTGTGGAATTTCGTTTGAAGTCTTGCTTACTTGTTGTTTGATTTTAGTTTTGGATGTTTTGGAATAAGTTTGGATTATGGTCCCCTGTGTGGGCATTTGAATAATTGTAAAAGATTGTGGATTTTAGTTGCGATTTGGGACATCAATTGAGTTTGTTCAAGGTTGCTGGTCTTCATAGCACTTGGAGTTTATGCAGTGTAGTTTTCTCTATTTTGTATCTTGTGTTATGATTGATCATTATGTTGGATTCCCGAGTTTTCGCCATTGTCGGGGTGTGACATGCTGGTTGATTAAAAAAATAGAACGTTTCACCATTAACGATGTGAGAAAAAAATAATTAATTTTTAATAATGTATATTTTAAGGAAAGCGTTAAGGTTTCTAAATATAGTAAGGGTTCAAATTAGTGGGGATAGACAATAGGGTAAGCGCTTGAGTATCGTTAGAGCATTTATGGAAATATGGATTTAGCAAATATAGCAGACGGTATTAACGTCTGGAAATCCTAAACTTTCTTAAAATGGAAACTTTCTAAAAATGGCAACTTTCGGATAAACGTCAGGACTTATGAAGAATTTATAATTTTATTAGTCACGTTTTGTTAATTATAAACTAAATCACAAACTAACATGATGTCTTTAATCTTTTATGAGTTTCTATACATATTTCATATATCTTTCCTTTTTCCTAAGAACGCATCATTTCTTAGGTAGCGGCTAGGATTGTGTACTCATTCTTCACTTGTTTGATTATCAGCACAACTCATCGTTGATTAAGGTGAGTTTTATAGCCACGTGTTTACTAGTTTACATATACTTTATCACTTTTAGGGAGAGATACAGGGCGCATTACAAACTCGTTTTTATACTTGATTTATAACTTATTTACAAAACTCGTTTAATACGCGTTTACAATATTGTTAATTACTTATTACAAACTTAGTTAAAAACAGTCTACAATTTGTTTACATACTAATTACAAACTCGTTTACATACTCATTTACATATCCCTCGGTGGGATACATTGCTTGTTTTCAATTTTGAACGCAAGTACATTACTTTACATTTGAAATGATTACGGGAATTTTGCTTAAGGGGCTTGTACTGTTAGTTTCGATTTGGTGGCGTGACGTGTTATAAAATAGATCTATTTGGGCGTGACAACCCCGTTCGGGTGAGTAGCTCTCACTAGTTCAATGGATTGAACTAATGAACGTTATATCATGTCGGAGCATTGAACGACACACTTGAACATTTACAGTGCCTGAAAATATTGGCATACATTACAAGTCCAAGCCTCAGTATCATGAACTTAGTATAATCGTAATCACATCTTCGTGACTATTGTATGTGTTACAATGGTCACACACACTTTACAAATCTTTGATTTCAACATTCATACTTACATCTTTGTGACTATTATAAGGATTAAAATTGTCATACACACTTTACATATCTTTGATTTCATACTTACATTTTTGTGACTATTATAATGATTGAAATGGTCATACACACTTTATAAACCTTTGATTTCAACAATTATACTTACATAAACCTATGAACTCACCAACTTTATGTTGACACTTTTAAGCATGTATTTCTCATGTGAAACAAGCTATTGTCATAAACTATGTGCATTGGAGGTCCAAACTTTACAAAATTGCCTTTTCAAAACGACACATTTAGAGGTCGATCTCTATATCTTGTGCAAATGGTATTTATGACGTAATGCTCCCGAGATACTTTCAGTGTGACCCATTTTTGGGGGTGTTACAGATTGGTATTCAGAGCCAAGGTTATAGAGAACTAGGTTGCATATTTTACCTAGACTATAACAGTTTTCAGAAACATTGCTGTTAGCCTTAATTTTATATAATTCGAACAAGAATGTTATCGGTCTTATTAGTCGTAATTAGTCTTGTTAAGTAATAGGCAAGTCAGGATTAACAAGCTTGGATTGTAATCTAATATTGTCTATGTTTCGGGCTCGAAGCCCAAGATAAGCCAAGCCTGGCCCAAGATGAAGTCCATACGCCTAGGTAAAGGGTATGTGACTATAAATAAACCCTTTCCACACATAGAGAGGGTGTTGGTCATTTATGTATGTGTTTTCATATGTGTAAAAGATCCTCCACCTCTTTCTCTTAATCTAATATTCTTCTATTTCCTCTCTTTCTTTCTCTTGTGGTTCGAAGCTTATTTAAGCTTATTGGGTTTGCTTATAGCTTATTGGTATAGCTTATGTATTGTGATATGATTAGTTATTTGGTATAACATGTGGTATCATACGCCAATGCGTTTTTGGTGATTTTGTTCTTGTTTTTCTTTGTTTTTTCACCCTAACACAAACGGGATTCGTCAATCCCAATAGGCCTATCCACCATATTCGCGTTCACTCGCAAGTGATTAATGGTCCATGATAGTGGGGTCTTTTGGCATAAAGGGACTTAGATCACAAGCAATAATATATTATGATAGCATACATTTAGAAAACACTTGTATTCATAGTTTATAGCATGTATCCCCCTCACGGGTTTATGAAAACATTCAAGAGATTTAAAAGTGAGGCTATGTACTCACCTTAACAGTACAAGGAAATCTGATTGATGGCAAAAGTATATGAAATGAAAGTAACGGCTTCGTCACACAACCTGGGTAATATGTCAAGTCTTAGTTTGATTGGATATGTTTTATGTCATAATGAAATATCACTTTGATTGGATTTATTATGGAAATATTGTATCACTGTTCGGGCCATCATAATTCAGAGGTCATGTAGTAAACGTTTGAGGAGCCAGGACATTTTAAATCGTAAATCCAGCAAACTCGTCAAAACGTATACCCAAATGAAACCCCTTACATGAAGCTCCCTAGTAATGTGATATATTATAGTTTTAAGTTTCTTCAAAAGCTAGAATAATTTATATATATATTTTTATAATATTAAAATATAATATTTTATAAGTTTGCAAAACTGGCAATATATACTCTTGGTTTATAAACTTTTACAAGTGTAGTCCTTTATATAAAAAGTATATATATATTAAACCTTTAACTTTGAAACTTGGCAAAATAGGTCCTTATAGTTATAACTTTAAGAAA
The DNA here is from genome assembly GCA_026074375.1 of Tanacetum coccineum. Lineage (NCBI taxonomy): Eukaryota > Viridiplantae > Streptophyta > Magnoliopsida > Asterales > Asteraceae > Tanacetum > Tanacetum coccineum. The sequence goes on along the minus strand of BQNB010143334.1, from coordinate 8,319 downwards.
ATGGCATTTTCATCCCCTCTAATTATTAATTTCAGAAAGTTACGATATATACCCCTTGTATGGAATGTATTTGCAAAACAAGTCCAAAATGCCATGCAAGCTTATTTTAGGATTCCAAATGATATTTGCAGGTTATATCTTATTATCATAAGCTAAAATGAGATGTTTTAACGTAACAAAAGTTTAGAAAAAAGATTCGTTAGCTAGAAAATTAAAACGAGTCGTTTTTAGGGTTTTTACCAAAAACACATGGGTTAGAGGATTCAAAGCTTCAAACAAGAGTTCATATATGATCTTAAGAGTATTATGAACATTATTGTACAGAATATAAGCTTATGGAACAAGATCTTAGGCTTACTTGAGCTAAAATGGGTCGAAATGGGGTTTTTAGGTTCACGTGCCTAGTAACGACTTCAAGGCTTCATTTTTCTTGATTCTTGGCTTCTATTATGAGCTTAGGGACTTCTATTGATCTTATATTGCTACTCTTAAGACTCCATTGATGTTTGAGATGAGTTTGAGAGGTGTGAGTTGAAGAATGAAGGGTGCGTCCCTTTTAAAGGGTCGAAATTCCCTTGGAGCCTAAGTTTAGGTTTGCTTAGTGTCCTAGGCTAGTGAAGTGACTAAGGAGGGCAAGGATGGTGAGTAATATGAGCTAGAAACTAGGCATGAAGAGGTAGGGGTTGTTTGGAGGCCTAGGCTACAAGAAGGAGAAAAGAGGTGAGAAGGTGGTGATGTAGCAACTTGGCGGCCAAGTATATTAGCAAGGAGGTGATGGAGGTGCTTTCTAGGCTGGAGATGTACATAGAGGTCTAGGGTGAGGTGTGATGATATCATGGTGGTTTTCTAGACGTTTTTAGGGTGTTTGGTTTGGATTATACATGGCCTGTTTTTTGGACAGCCAACATTTAGTCTCGTTAAAATGATACCATTTACAAACCGTAACTCCGATGAAGCTCAAACCAGTGAGCATAGTTAGATATTTGAGTCCTCTACAACTTTTAGTTTTACATATTTAGGGGTTACTATACAAAATCTTAGAGATAATAGCTATTTACTACAGGTGTGCAGAATTTGCACACCTTTGCCATTTCGGCTATAACTAATTCATCCGATATCGAATCGGGCTGAGTCCACCGAAAAAATGATCACAAGACATAGGGCTACAACCTAGTATTTTCACTTAATATCTAAAACCTATTGATTTTTCTCAGTTCCTTTGTTTTATCAACCGATCAGATTTCTTGAAAACTATGAATTCGTTTAAGGGTGTAACGGATTATTATGGTTTTATGATTTTGGTTTAGGGTTAGATGAATTAGGGTTTTAGGATTAGGGTTTTAGAAAGATGTACATTTAGGTGTTGTACCTGTGTTTAAAGAGTGGGTAGATATAAACATGATTTAGGAGGTAAAACGATCTAGTTTTTGTATTCATGCATAATTGACTTGTACATTAGGCGTTAGAAAGGTTGTAACTGATTTAGGAGGGAAAATATAATTAAAATGCTGTGCCATTGATACATGTATACATGCCTTTAAAAGTCATTACATTTATTTTATATGTATACATTACATATAATTAGGGTTTTGATATAAACCGATTAACGTTTAAAGCCTGTTTTGATATAACGTTGCAAATGGTATGTTTAAATGGATAATGTACTTGGTAATAATGATGTTAAGATATAGAATTGACATATTAGGATGTTATATGATATAACATATTGATATGAATAATCAATGTTACATGAATAGAATGTAATATAAATCGAAAAAATTTCCTGTACAAATGGTGATCATAATATAATAATAAATACTTCATTGATGAAAATTTTGGGTTGTTATAGTCCTCCTCCCTTACAGAAATCTTGTCTCGAGATTTAGTTGAATGTCGGAGTTAAGGAATGATTATGAATTGTAAGAGAGTTGCTATCCAGTTGGATCCAAATTTGGAATGACAGATGATGATTATAGACTCTAGTTGTATGAAGGTAATAAATATAATAATTAAATGAAGAAAATGGCAAAGTGTAACAAACGGATTGAAAGAAATTAGTTGTACAAATGCCATACTTAAGCCTACTCATTTAAATTTTTCATATTAACAACCACAGAGGCGACCCAATCCTTGTAACTGAGAATACTTAAAAATTAAATAGTTTGTGATTTTATAATTCCTTATCAAATAAAGAAGCGTCCTAATTCATTTCAATAAGATTATTATAAATCATCCTATTTAAGCATAAAACATGATATCAAAACGGTGTTAAGTAGAAGATGATATGATTTTTTAGAATCATAAAAAACAATGAGAAGAATAATGAGACAATAATTGCACTGATGCTCATATTATCAGTCGAGGATCTTTGTTGTTGCATAAGTGTTTCAAAGGTATGAGGCGAGTATTCAGAGTTGAATATAATAGAACTAATATGATTAACAAACGATATCACCAGACATCAAGGTGTAATGGAATTACCACTTTATTATTTCATGGATAACTTTATCTTACATATCTTACATCACCAAAACTTTACGAGTGTTGACACTTATGCTATGTGTCTCGTGGTAGGATTCTAGATAAAAGTAATAAATGACAAGGATAGTAGCTTGGTGTTTGGGGCTTTTAAACTTATGAAGTGGGTTTTAGAAGATCCTTCATATATAACTAATGGCGAACTTAAATATCCTCGAGGGTTGTTTCTAGGTTAGAAATCCTAAAGCGAACAAAAGCAATCTTGTCTCTTAGTAAGTAGGCTCCCTTGTGGCCCTGTTGTTTGCTTTTGAGCATTGATTTGCATAATGCCCTTTCTCTCCACAGGCATTACAAGTTATGGATACTGGTTGTAGGTTGTTTCCAGTGATTGGTCTCTTGTTTCTGCAGTTCTTGGTCAGATGACCTACCCTGTTGCAAGTCTTACACCTGACAGTGCAAGGTCCTATGTGATGCAGGGTGCACCTTTCACACAAGGGACGATTCCCAGTATACCCATTGGTGGCAGCATAAGTCCTGAAGGTTTCTTGTCTTCTATTCTGTTGTTGGTGGTAATCATTGTTACGGTTCTTATTGTTGCGGTTATCTTGGTAGTTGTTGTTATTGCGATTGTTGGAGTGGTTATTGTTGTTGTGTTCATTGGGATAGTTGTTGTTGTTGGTGGTGTTTCTTCTATCTTCAAACTTTCGTTTGTGATTATTGGTGTCTTGCGCAGAATTGTGTTTTATTACCTGCTCCATCAACCTTTGAGTTATGGTAATGGCTTCCTCCAGAGTCTGAGGTTTTGAAGCAGTAACGTTTCCTTCAATGCTTTGGGGTAGTCCCCCGATGAAAGCTTCCATAAGTTTCTCGGTGTTTGGTACCATGTTTGGGCATAAGACGGCTAATTCCTGGAATCTCCTAATGTAAGTCTTAAGATCATTTCCTTGCACAACCAAGTTGTAAAATTCGTCTTCCATTTTCTTGACTTCAGTTCGAGGGCAATACTTATTGGTTAAGAAGCCTTGTTCAATTCGGTCTCAGTGATTGATTGCTGATCTATTCAATAGGTTGGGCATATCATTTCACCAGGATAGGCACCAATGGTTAGGGTACCAGTAGTAAAATGGTCACATTATTTTCCTGCAGCAGTTGCTAAGAGAATGTAGATACCAATTCCAGTCCGATCAAACCAGTGCAGAGGCCACAGCTTCCCTTCCGTACATTGAAGTATAAAGTTGACTCTAACGAACTCTTTATAGTTTCCCATTTTTGCTACAGGAGTTCCATATGTCCTAGTGTTCCAGTTAGGATTACTACACTGCCATTGGCTGCAGCCCTGTGCTTCCGAGAGCCGTGGCCAATGCATCAGCAATCACTTGCTAGATGGCAGCCAAAGTTATGGCTGGTGTTTCAGATGTTGATATTTTCTTGGGAGGCATCTATATACCAGATGACATAGAATAAGAATCCATAAAACGATATAGTCATATCACAAGTTAAGGTATAAGAATTATAACACAAAGATTATGATACATTCTTTTGTAATACAATGCAGGATTCAACAGAATTTTTTAGAATTTAAGAGACTTCCAAGATAAAATACATAGATAATGGAAATGAGTGATCAAATAGGAGTACTTAGTGATTAAAGGTTGAGGAAAATTCGTATGGTAAACGAATCATAGTAATCTCGTATAAAGACAAGAGTTTCCATCCTATCCAAGATATAGGATAGACAATCTCAACATACATAACTGTATAATGAAACAACTAGATATAATTGAATCATCACCTGTAATTAGAACATAAAACAACTTGTCTAACATAATTACATAACAAGACGGCCATTAATTATACATTCATCCAGTGGCTAGATTCTAGAAAGCTGTAAATGACATAGATCTAATCTAGTGGTTCTCCTTCGTTGTTTTTGAGTTCTTGGATTTTGTCTAGAAGACTTTGACTAAGAATCTGGTATCCTTATTTCCATAAAAAAAAGAAGAAAGTAAAAAAAAAAGAAAAAAAAAAAAAAGGGGGGGGGGGGGGGGGAGGAGGGGAAAAAAAAGAAAGGAGATAACTTCTGACAAGCACTAATTTATTAGATTCCTCGAGGACTTGTTACTTTTCCTAGTGGTCAGGTATGATCCATAAATGAGTTATCTAATTCTGGCGAAGATAGACTTATCAAAGGGATAGTCTGGTGATGGCGTAGTTGACCTAACCGGTGATGAAGATCCTACTGATGAAGATGGAGATACTAGAATGGGTGATTTAACAGGAGTCTTAGTGTCTTTAGGTGGTGAAATTTTCTCAGGAGGAAAGAAAACTCGGAGATAAAACATTGTTGTAGTGATAATACTGAAGATAAGGTAAAAATAGCTGGTATAAAAAAAAAAAAAAAAAAAAAAAAGAAAAAAAAAAAATAAAAAAAAAAAAAAAAAAAAAAAAAAAAAAAAAAAAAAAAAAAAAAAAAAAAGAGAAATAATAGCTTGAGGTGGTGGAATAGCATCATATGCTTGCATGTCCTTCAGATATGGATTATTGTAGAAAAGTAAGAATGTTGGTGGGATCATACCATCCCTAGAATCTTCCAAAGAGTTAAAAAAATGCTTCCCGATGTAGCTGACGAAGCTGAAGTATAGTTATGAATATTTATAGTGGAAAAAGCATTTTCCATATCGAATCTCAGATGAAGTGATACTAGAATGAGGGGACGAAGACATGACTGTAACAATCCAGTGGAAATAACATAAGTTATTTATATAATAATATAATAGTTAATGTATTATCTAAAGAATTCTGATGTAGTCTTATAATTCCAATACTCATAGAATACCAACATAATTATGATATGTCTAATGTGTTAATCAAACTATATTCATATTGTTTGTTTTCGATAAATTTAATAATCTACCTCCAAAATCTATCAAGGTTAGAAAATTACGTGTGTCATGTATACACTCAATATGGTTCTAACCAAGAAGGTATTCAATAATTTATTTATTTCTAGATTGGGATGAATCCCATTATGTATGGATTAAAGTTCTAAATTTTGTTAATATCTTATGAAGCGTATTATTAACAAGCTAATAGAGAAACCGTAAAATGGTTTTGTGTTTCCAATTAAGAACAATTATTGTTGCTATAAATAACTTATATGTAGAGACATTATCTCTACTTACAAAAGTTAATGGGAGCATCTAAAAATCTTAAAGATATCCAAGAACAAAATACATAACCTTCTGAATTCACTTGTTAGTGTCATACTAAGGCTAAACAAAATGTCAAACCAAAGTATAATGTAACTCTCATTCATAAATCCGCAAGGATGCCTCATCAATGGAGTGATATTTTAATATCAATGCTGAGGAATATAAGTTAGAGGGTCAAAGCAAACCTGCTAACTAATAAGATGAATTATCAAATCTTGAATCAGATGAAAAAATGTTCTTAGAAACATGAATGACACGATGCAGTCTTTTAAAAGACAATCAATTTGTTAGAATGAGTATCATTAAAAGAAATACTCATAAGGCGAAAATTCTATACATAAAAATCCTGACTGATGATACGAGTTTATTAATCATGACTCAAGCAATCGACTATGAATTAAATTTTCTTTCAACATCGCATTAGAATATATAAAGATAATTAAATATCATACATGTTTCCTTGAATATGAAATATGACAACTAGGTTTCATAACTCCTTTCTCAATGATTACCTTTGCGAGGACGGTGTGTAATCAAAAGGGATTATGAGTTCAAAATAACCTTTATAAAGTATACAAGATAAAAGAATCCAAGTGTGGATTAGATCATGCATCTAGGAGCTGAGATCTTAAGTTAAATTACAATATGATTTTTAAATAAATTAAGCTAACTCCTGAATACACCTAACATCAAGTGGGAGCACTATGTTTTTCCTTAAAATTCATATGTTGTGTAACATATTGGAAGCATCATTCCATAAAAGCTAGATGTTAATCCTTGAGATTTGAATGAAACTTCACTTGGGAATTTAGGGAATAAAACAAACAACCTTAGAATAAATGTTTCTAAAAATAAACATATGTGGTGATTAAGTCAAACACAATGCAATATATCATTAAAGCAAGTCTTAAATGGTATATTTCACTTGAGATAATTTATTACATGGATGGAAAATTTTATTTTTAACTAAGGATTCATCATATATATATTATATTATGTATGAGACTGGTTGTTACTTTTGCACAAGAGCAAGATGAGCTAACAACAACAATATCTAATTGAAAGTGTTTAGAAGACTGTTAAAACAAACATTTATGAATTATAAGGCATGGTAATGTTTGTGTACACTGAGCTTAGGAGGATACCCCGACCCTATAAAAGTAGGATTTCATCATTTATGAAATAAATCTGCTAACTAATATGCTTAGCTAAGAGCAATGTTTTGCATACACAGTAAAAAATAATAATACTTACATCTTAGAAAAAAGTAAGATGATTGTCAGTAGGTTGTTAACTACTAATACCAAATAAAAGTATTATGACATTCCATACTATGACACTCGCAATAGTATGGCACATGTGAGATAAGAATACTCATCATATCATTCAATCTTCGTAAATTTGCGAAATTTTGAAACAAGTATTAAAAAGTTTACTTAAATGACTATTTAGCTGTCTTGTAAAGATAGAGTTGAGAATGTTGGAAACATTAGAATTCAACTTACTAATTAGTCTTATGCATTTCTGTTTTATTAGTATTTAGATAAATGGGATTGTAAGACAATTTTTACTTTATGATGAATCAAGATACGTGGTATTTGTTTTTCATTCGTATAATAATTGTTGTTCTATATTTACATGTTTAATCCTTAGATGATTTTATCATTCTAAATATGTCCATTGTCAGGTAACAATATGTGAATATTGTTACATTAAGGCAAATGTGAGTGTTGGTTGTATTATTCGAATACATGGATGGTTCCCGCCAAACTCATATGTTATTCATAAGGGATGCATATTGAACGCCCCAACCTTCGAATATTTACATTTGGTTCCTTGTTATGAGTAAGATATCAAAAATGGTTAAATAAGTTATCCTTAGACTTGAGATATAAACAAGTTCTGCATGTGTGGATATCACTTTTTGATTGTCAAATGCTAACCTGAAAATGGTAGTATAAAGGCTACGTAGAAGTATCAAATCACTTAACAACTAATCAGGAAAGAAAGTTTAGAGAGAAAAAGTAGGTTGTAGCACTTAGAGAGAGAAAGGAAAAGAAAATTTATTATATGAAATATCCAAATGAACAACCAACCCTTTCCAAGGTGTAGAGATGGGTATTTATACCATGGCATGGCCGGTCAAACATAAGGATGTCTTATGTTGACTCGGTTAGCTTGGTAAGTTTCCAAATATTACGCTATGAGCTATTCTATGACATATTGGTAGTGACTGAGTCTTTTCTCGATTTCTAACAATCTCCCCCTAAAGGAGGTTACTCCAATTTATAAAAACTTAAGCTCTACATTCTATGAATGTCTTCAATCTTTGCTTGTAGTCTTGTTTTCATGATCTTTATCTTGTGAATCTTGATGTAGTAATCATTAGACTTTTAGGCTTTAGCTTGTATCTTTATCTTGACTTGTATGTGATCTTGAGCTTCTTGAGATCATCAACCAAGAATAATCTCATTTCGTCATCTTGTAATCTTTGCCTTCTTGTGATCTTGTGACTTTTGGACTGACATGCTCATAATGTTCTTGATGTTGAAAACTTATGTAACCATCTTTCTTGAAATTATTTAACTTTAACACTTCGTCACTTTATGGAGGACGTGCGGTATCATAA
>BQNB010143333.1:4157-17005 GCA_026074375.1 Tanacetum coccineum | reverse complement strand
CTTTATGAGGGATGGAGTGTTAAACACACAATTTTGAAAGATTTTGAATTGTCATTGAGAAATTCTTGAAAAATTGTGTCCAACATTTTAAAAAACATCATGTTAGAATACTTCTCTTCTAACGCTAAGGATAAGTGCACTGAAACGTACACTCTCCTTTGTCGTTTAGTTCCGTGTGGACCAAAAAAATACTAAACCAACCAAGAAGCTCAAATAAGCTTAAATAAGCACTTTTAACACCACAAAAATAATCCACATGAAGAACAAGAAAATAAGCTTTAATAAGCTCGTGAATAAGCTCGCGACCTATAAGCTACACATAATCCAACTAAAGAGCTACAAAAGATGTGAAACAAGGAGGCTTATAGCGTTTTAGACAAATAAGCAAAGAAACGAAACCAATGCCGTGGCCTTTTTTGAAAATAAGCTTTTAAAAAGCTGTAAACACCAATAAGCTACGAGAATATTACAACTCTTAAGCTAGGAATGGTTTTAGAAGAAAAACATGAAAGCTTTTTGTCATGAAGATAAGAGGAAAAAAAACTATGACGAAGAGAAAGAACCACGAAAAAAAAAGAAAAAAAATCTACATGTTCAGTTAAAGACAATAAGCCACGATGACGTTTGAAAGTAAGCCACTAACTTATGTTGCATACAGAGTAAGCCCAAAATAAAAGTTTAAACCGTAAGCCCAAAATAATTTTGGTGCTATAAACGTTTTTTACGCAAGAAAGATTTGAGTTTGAACAAAAATGAAAGTTAAAAACAATAAGTCGAATGATAATAAGTTGCAAATAATCCGAATATAAGCTCAAAACACCACAATGAAACCACTAAACCCACCCATGGCGATTGATACCAATTGTTAGGACCCAAGAATCACTTTCACTTCACCATGGTAACCAAGAAAATAGAAAGAAGATATGAAGAAATTGTAGAGAGAGAAAGTAAGAAAGAAGAGAGAAAATGGTTGATAACTTGTAAATGTGAGAAAATACAAATGAGCACCAACACCCTCTCTACACTCGAAGAGGGGTATTTATACTTCCTATGGGTCGGCTTTCATTAAGCATTATGGGCCGAATAGGTTTGTTTCTTGGGCCGGGCTCGGGATAACTTGGGCTTAAGCCCGCAATGCTTACAATATTAGATTAAATTACGAGCCCGATACCCGCAACTAGCCTATTACAACATATATTAAATAAAGATCGTTCTTCCATAATTAGTAGCCGAGCTTCCTTGTTCGGCTCAATATTTTGAGGCTAGTATAAATTTTGGATATGTTTGGTTTAATAGTTAGTGAAAGATAAGTGGCGTTTTGTTTGTAAATTTTCTAAAAATACTACTGGATGAGTTGCCAACAAAGGAATAAGTTGTGACCGATGCTTTGAGAATCGGATTTATCGGTTCGACCGGTTGGTTGAAACTGGTCGGTTGAATCGGGTTAGACTGAAAAAAATGAGTATTGTTTGAAAAACCAGTTCAATGTGTTATTCGGTTTTAAAAACCAGGTTATGGCAATTTAATCGATTGTTCAATATAAGTCATTTGTTTTTTATTACTACTTGCGCTTACTTAATTGTATTTTTTAGTCATTGATTAGTTTGATTTTGTTTTGCTAAAGTTAAGTATATGTTTGTTACGAGGGTGTAGAATTTAAGATTATGATAAAAAGTCAAATTTTTTTGTTGGTTGATGATATTGGTATCTCTTTTGGTCCACAAAAAATACGGATATTCTTTACTTTTGATTTTTTTTGTCTCATTGTTTACAGTGCAACACAGTTTTTTATCAGTTTATGTTTCGTACTTTTTAACAGTTTAATACGTTTGACTTGTTAAACTTTATATTTTTTTCCGCACTTTTCGTTTTACAGTTTTATAATATAATTAAAATTATAAAAATAAAAAAAATAATTAAAAAACACAAAAAGGTAAGAGAGTACAAATGGTTAATTAAGGGAGGTCTTTATAACCTACCCTTTTTTGTTTGGTTAGATCTCTTGGCTTTGAAAATGAGAGTCATGCTAGATATCAAGGCATGCATAAAACCTTTCGACACACCTCCCTTTTTTGAGCAATTTTAACTTTTTGTAAGTTCATCCTTCTCTTTTTATTTATTATAAAACTATTATTTTATATTATCATAATAACAAAATCAATTTTAAATTATATATTATATATATATATTTATATAGCAAATAAAAAAATTAAATCTAAACTCAAATTTAAATCCAAACACAAATCAAAATTCAAATTCAAATCCTAATTTAACATCGTACCAAATGGACCCTTAGTTTTTTATATTTGTTGATTTTCTTCTTTTTATGTCGACGTAATGAAAGGAATGGGGGAAGGGTCGGGATTATGTGGAAAAATTTTATAACCATCACAAAAGTTTGAAACTTTTTGACCGTTTTTATCAACTTTCTTTTTTCGCAAATTGCCACATATAATTTTATGCGTTTTGTTTGGTATGGACGATTTTTTTTTAAAGTTTGACCGAACATAGTTCAATTTTTTCTTTTATAAGTCAATCCATGATACAACGATTTTATTAATTAAACTCCCTCATTTAACCAAAAACCAAAAAACAACAAAACAAACCAAAACAAAAAACCAAAAAATACCCAAAATAACAAAAAATAAAAAACAAACAAACAACAACCAAAAAACAAAACCAGATAAAAAAAACAAAAAAAATAACCAAACACAAACAAACATCCAACCAACAAAAAACAACCAAACCAACGCAAAAAAACCACAAAACAAACAAAAAAAAATCCCAAACACAAAAAGCTAAACCATAAAAAGAAACATAAAAAAACAACCACCCAAAAAAAAAAAAAAATAAACCAAAACCAAAACACGAATTACCCACAAACAAAAAAAAAATAAACACAAAAATCAAACCAAAACAACACAAAAACAACAAGCAAACACCCACAATAAAGAACATACCCGGCCAACGGCAAACCACAAAATTACCAAAACCTCCCAATCCCCTCCTGCACAAAACATATAAATAAAATCAGAATCCCAAAACCCCTCCACCCCACACCACCTCCCCACCCACCCACCCCACAACACCCCCCCCCCAACCCCTCCCCCACCCCCCACACGCGCCCCCCCCCACCCCCCCCCACCCACCCCCCCCCAACACACCCACACTCACCCCCCCCCCCCCCCCCATCCCACACCCCACCCACCACCCACTCCCACCCCCCCCCCCCCCACCCCCCCCCCCCCCCACAACCCAACCCCAACCCACCAACCCAACCTCCACACCCAGCAGCCCACCCCAACACCCCACCACCCAAACAACCCACCACACTCACAACCCCCCCACCAATATATAAAACACCCACCGCACACCCCCCCCACTCACTCCCCCCACCCCCCCACCCCCGCGCACCCCCCCCGGCCCCTACCCCCCCCCCCAAACCCCCCACCCCACCCCCACAACCACCCCCCTCCCCCCCCCCCCCCCTCCCCCCCCCCCCACCCCACCCCCCACTACCCACCCCCCCCCCCCCTCACCCCCCCCACCCCCCCCGCTCACACCCACCCCGCCCACACCAGCCCCCACCACACCCCCCGCCCACCACCACCACCCCCCCTCCCACCCCCCCCTCCACACCCCCCCCACACCCCCTCCCCCCCCCCCCCCCCCCCCCCCCCCCCCCACCGCCCCCCCCCCCCACCCCCCCCGCCCTACACTCCCCCCCCAGACCCCCCCCCCCCCCCCCCCCCCGTACCCCAACGCCCCCCCCCACACCACCCTCTACACCCCACCCACCGCCTCCCCACCCCCCCACCCCCCCACCCCCCCCCACTCCCCTCCCGCCCCCCTCACCCCCCCCCCCACACCCCATGCCCCCCCCACACACCTCCCCCCTACCCCACCCCCCAACCACCCCCCCCCCCTCCACCCCCCCAACCCCTCCCCCCCCCCCCCCCCCTCCCCCCCACCCCCCCACCCACCCACCGCCCCCAATCCCTCCCCCCCCCCCACCCCCCAACTCCCTGCCCCACTCCCTCCCCACCCCCCCCCCCCCCCCCCCCCGTTTTTTATTACTACTTGCGCTTACTTAATTGTATTTTTGTCATTGATTAGTTTGATTTTGTTTTGCTAAAGTTAAGTATATGTTTGTTACGAGGGTGTAGAATTTAAGATTATGATAAAAAGTCAAATTTTTTTGTTGGTTGATGATATTGGTATCTCTTTTGGTCCACAAAAAATATAGATATTCTGTACTTTTGATTTTTTTTTGTCTCATTGTTTACAGTGCAACACAGTTTTTTATCAGTTTCTGTTTCGTACTTTTTAACAGTTTAATACGTTTGACTTGTTAAACTTTATATTTTTTTCCGCACTTTTCGTTTTATAGTTTTATAATATAATTAAAATTATAAAAATAAAAAAAATAATTAAAAAACACAAAAAGGTAAGAGAGTACAAATGGTTAATTAAGGGAGGTCTTTATAACCTACCCTTTTTTGTTTGGTTAGATCTCTTGGCTTTGAAAATGAGAGTCATGCTAGATATCACGCCATGCATAAAACCTTTCGACACACCTCTCTTTTTTGAGCAATTTTAACTTTTTGTAAGTTCATCCTTCTCTTTTTTTTTTTTATAAAACTATTATTTTATATTATCATAATAACAAAATCAATTTTAAATTATATATTATATATATATTTATATAGCAAATAAAAAAATTAAATCTAAACTCAAATTTAAATCCAAACACAAATCAAAATTCAAATTCAAATCCTAATTTAACATCGTACCAAATGGACCCTTAGTTTTTTATATTTGTTGATTTTCTTCTTTTTATGTCGACGTAATGAAAGGAATGGGGGAAGGGTCGGGATTATGTGGAAAAATTTTATAACCATCACAAAAGTTTGAAACTTTTTGACCGTTTTTATCAACTTTCTTTTTTCGCAAATTGCCACATATAATTTTATGCGTTTTGTTTGGTATGGACGATTTTTTTTTAAAGTTTGACCGAACATAGTTCAATTTTTTCTTTTATAAGTCAATCATGATACTCGATTTTTTAATTAAACCCACTCATTAACCAATAAAAGAATTAATTGTTTTCTCTTATTATATAACCATAGTACTAGTTTTAATACTCATGCACGCACGAGGTTTAAACATTAAATTTTAATTAAGTGTTAATTTTGCAAGTGTTGTTATTTTTTCGTATTTGCACATTGAATGTATTATTTACCATTATTTCAGTAATTGTGAATGCGAGTTTCTCTTAATTCAAACAACTGTAACAATTATAATAAATATTTCCTACCATATTAAAGGAGTGTTTGTTTCGGCTTATATATGGGCTTATGAGCTTATTTATTTCAGCTTATATAACATAAGCCCCAATTTTCCGGCTTATTTTGACACTTGTGGGCTTATATAAGTTTATTACAATATGATAAACTTATATAAGCTCATAAATCTCAAAATAAGCCAGAAAATTTAAGCTTATGTTATATAAGCCGAAATCAAATAAGCTCATAAGCCGAAACAAACACCCCCTAAACAAAGAATGTTGATCTTCATGTTTGCCAATTACATTGTTGTGTGTTAATAATAATTTCTCCGTATTTAATACTAAAACCCGTGTACGCGTGCGATAAACTTATAAAATGAAATAACATTGAATCCTTATTGAACGCATATAGTAAAAATATTTTTTTTCCAAACAATCTTACTTAAACTTATAAAGATGAAAAACATGAGTTGTTCGTATACGTACAACATCGCCTATTTATTTATATACACAATAATTCGTGTTTTCATTTTAATATTAATAATCTTGTGCATATATATGTTGTATTTTTAAAACAACATATATGATGTATTTTTAAATATAAGAGGGAATTGCATATATATCTCTCCAAAAGCTCAAAATTGCATATATATCCATTCAAACTTATAATTACATATATATCCTCCTAAAAGTTTAAAAATTGCATGTATATCTAGCTTAAACTTATGATTGTATATATATCATTCTTAAACTTTAAATATGTTATATATACACAATAACTATTTAACATAAATTTACAACACTAAAATACATGATAATTATAATTATAATACAAATATTTTTTTTAAATTACTTTTTCTTTACTTACAAACTTGTTGCTAGTAATATATTGCAAAAATACTTTATTTTATTATATATATATAACAATCATGATATATATTGATGAGTTTGTTTTATGCATTCATATTATTTATGATATAAAATTACTTTTTTGCGAGGTTAAATATCGTCTTGATATATTATTTTTGGTCATCTAGTTCATTTTAAACCTCGTGACATTGTATCTTTAAAACAAATGTTATTTTTGTTATTTATAAAATTATAAATATCATAAGTTAGAGTTCATAATTATTTTAAATAATTATTCTGATATATAAGACATATTACAAGTTTATAAAGGATATATATGCAATTATGAGGGTTAAGAAAGGATATATATGCAATTACAAAAGTTTATTAAGGATATATATGCAATTAGTAGTTTAAGTTAGAAATATATGCATTTTTTTGGCTTTTGAAAAGATATATATACAATTATGAATTTTAGTTGGATATTTATGTAATTTTGAGCCTTTGCAGAGATATGTATGCAATTCTCCCTAAATATAAAGTGTAGGGGTACAAAGTTTAAAGGATTATTTGTTTATTTTTTAAAGTTATTAAAAAATATGAAATTTATAAATCTACACTTAACTTTATATTATTTATTTAAAATTCATCCACTAAAGTTTTATTAATT
Organism: Tanacetum coccineum; assembly: GCA_026074375.1. Classification (NCBI taxonomy): domain Eukaryota; kingdom Viridiplantae; phylum Streptophyta; class Magnoliopsida; order Asterales; family Asteraceae; genus Tanacetum; species Tanacetum coccineum. The sequence goes on along the minus strand of BQNB010143333.1, from coordinate 10,199 downwards.
ACCTTCTTTTTTTTTAAGTTTTTGTTTTCAGAAATTTGACACATATTTTTATGAGTTTTTTTCTCCACTAAATTCTTTCAATAAAATTTTCAATTTTGACCAAATTATATTTAATTTTGACTTTTTTAACCAATCAAATCGCATGATTTTGCATACGTGTCAAAATCAAGCGTTCTGATTGGTCCAATTTTTTTTCTATAAGATCAAAATTTATAGAAAACTCTAAAATGATGTAATTCTTTTACTATATAAAAGATTTTGAAAAAAACTTGTATGTCTGTTGAATAAAATGGCATATCTATAGGTAAGATTACTTGATAACAGAGTGGTATTGGTAAACTAGGAGGTAAATGTCCAATAGAAGAAAGGGTTCTTCGTGACACATACTGATGATACATAAATTCACAGGTTAGGTTTACAGGTTAAATCTAGCATCATCTATAAAGAGTGGGTAATTTGCTAAAAGGAGTTATGTGATCTCGAACAATCATACACAAGATGTACGAGTTCTTTAGGGAAGAATGACTTATTGGGTGACGATTCCCTGCTGGTAACTCGCATTTATGTATGCGGTTTTACGCCACATTTCCTAAATGGAACCGAATAGCCATGATGTAAAGATTTACTATGGTTTTGAGATACTCTCCTAATGCTTGTGCTTACACTTGCTTTGTAGCATAAAAAGAAATAATATGAGAATGAGTTAGAGAGAAGTGAAAGGTGAGGGATGCAGTTACTCATTTTCTATTCTCTATTTATAGGCAAAAGAAAATCATATATGCATGTAAGGATATCTTCGAATAGATCTTTGAAGATATGATCTTGCTCAATCTTTTGTGTATATTATTGAAGATAGGATCAGGCTAAATCGGATGAGATTTATATGTATACCAGTGAGATCTTGTGTTTATTATTTGATAAAATGTACTCCAATTTAATATTTAATATATCAGTATATATCACAGTATACTCATTTGAGTATTTTATAGTGAAATATATATTGTGATTTTAAAATATATGTGTAGATATCATATACTTATTAGTATTATGTGATACCTCATTAAGCCCCTTAGTTTATATATGTTAAAATCAGTATATATCACAGTATACTCATTTGAGTATTTTATAGTGAAATATATATTGTGATTTTAAAATATATGTGTAGATATCCTATACTTATTAGTATTATGTGATACCTCATTAAGCCCCTTAGTTTATATATGTTAAATGTCAATGCAACATGTATAAACTCTTCGTGATATTTTCCACGTGTTTTATGGCATATGTTGATGGGTACGATGGTTCTATGATTTCTCGTGCCATCGCATTAGGCGTTACGATATATTTTTTTACATTGCAATTTGTGGTTTTTATCCGTTTAATAGTCGGATAGTATTGTTGGAGTCAAATTATTTAGCGCGATAAGTTACGCGTCTTTTTTTCGGGCTCACATAATGATTCTTGCGTTATTTGGATTGCTAATGTCACTGTGTGCATTTAGCTAATTGTAGCCTTTTCTCCCTTTGATGGCGGGATAATGTTTGGTCCGGACCTTTTTCGCTTTGCTTTGTATTAAGCTTTGCGTAGCAGCTATTTTTAGCTCTTCATCCCTTTAATGTCGAGAGATAATAATTAAAGCTGGATTGCCACTTTTGCGTGATGAAGTTTCACGACTTTAGAGTGGATATTCCATTTTGCGCGGCTATCTTTCATGTCTTTTAGATAGCACATATGTTGATGAGTTTACTTGACTACTTGTAAACAACACCAGAAGTTCTTACCATGCTAAGGAAAATTAGAGACGAGATTCAAGGGGAAATTGATTTCAACAAAAAACAAAAGACAATTGAGTCATTTTTCAAGAAACCTTCATAAATCATTCATATAATATGCTATATATAAGGAATTATTAATTTATATTTTATATGGGGTCTAAAGAAATTATCAAAAATGTATTATCTTATAATTTTAGCGAATTATTAATTTAGCACCCTATCCCCGAGTCGGGACCGGCAAAAAATATTATCTTAGAGAGTTTATTAAATAATCGAGTATTAATTTATCGAGTTTCTACTGTACATGGTTTTCGTCCATGATTCACTCCTTCATATCACGGAGTCGATTCACATTATTAGCTTCGTCGGCTCTTATACAACCGTTTACATGTATATATAGGTCTTCAAGTGATGTAGGTGGTCGGGCAATTAAGTCTTTAAATGGCCTACCTGGACGAAGTCCGCTGATAAAGGCTCCAATCATCATGACATCAGATATGTCTGTCATGTGCAACGTTTCTTTTCCGAACCTAGCCAAGTAGTCTTTTAGAGATTCTTCAGATTTTTGTCGAATGCCTAGTATTTCTGCTTGGGTTTTCTGAAATCGTCTTTGCTGCATAAAGTTAGCTCTGAACTTCTCCCACAATTGGTGAAAATTGTCTATGCTTTCTGGCGATAAATTATCGTACCAAAATCTTGCTGCCCCACAAAGTGTAATATTGAAGATACGACACCATGCAGGCTCGGGAAGTATGTGCACGTCCATAGTTCCCATGAACATCGTAAGATGGTCATTGGGATCTAATAAGCCATCGTAAGATTTCAAATTTGATGGTATTTTGAGTCCATCTGGCATTTCATAATCTTTGATTCGCTTGGTAAAAGGTGACGCCACTAGGTCTCGCACGTTTCTTTCCGATTCATTGTATACGAAGGGCTTGTTGTAGAAAATAGTGTCATTTGGAAGTTTCCTCTTTTTAGAAGAATTGATTAACTGAGTTGTTGACTTTGATGTGCTTCGTTCTGTTTATCGTCTATGCTTTCTGGCGATAAATTATCGTACCAAAATCTTGCTGCCCCGCAAAGTGTAATATTGAAGATATGACACCATGTAGGCTCGGGAAGTTTGTGCACGTCCATAGTTCCCATGAACATCGTAAGATGGTCATCGGGATCTAATAAGCCATTGTAAGATTTCAAATTTGATGGTACTTTGAGTCCATCTGGCATTTTATAATCTTTGATTCGCTTGGTAAAAGGTGACGCCACTAGGTCTCGCACGTTTTTTTTCGATTCATTGTATACGAAGGGCTTGTTGTAGAAAATAGTGTCATTTGGAAGTTTCCTCTTTATAGAAGCATTGATTAACTGAGTTGTTGACTTTGATGTGCGTCGTTCTGTTTATCGTCTATGCTTTCTGGCGATAAATTATCGTACCAAAATCTTGCTGCCCCGCAAAGTGTAATATTGAAGATACGACACCATGCAGGCTCGGGAAGTTTGTGCACGTCCATAGTTCCCATGAACATCATAAGATGGTCATCGGGATCTAATAAGCCATCGTAAGATTTCAAATTTGATGGTACTTTGAGTCCATCTGGCATTTCATAATCTTTGATTCGCTTGGTAAAAGGTGACACCACTAGGTCTCGCACGTTTCTTTCCGATTCATTGTATACGAAGGGCTTGTTGTAGAAAATGGTGTCATTTGGAAGTTTCCTCTTTATAGAAGCATTGATTAACTGAGTTGTTGACTTGCCATGATTAATTGTGGCTCCAAGTCCGTCTCAGTGATATTGGATGTTCTGCTTTCTTAATGCTGTCCTTCATCCACTTTCTTTCGTCATATCTTTAGGATATCTCTTAAAATCTCCCAAATAAAATTCCTAACACTAAGTGTGTCGAATTTGTGGCGAGTACTCTAGATTCGTGCTTTAAAGAGTATCAAAAAAATTAACGGGACTAGTTTTTTTATTCCAAAAACTATCCTTGGGGCTTTAAATCTATGTTCGAATAACCTAAGGTTTATTACTCCTTAAAAATTATTCTATAAATATTATATTTTCTATCTATAGGTTTAAGAAAAGTTACAAACCTAAAGTTGAGGGTAACTTCTAAAGTCTAAACTATATTCTATAAATCCTAAAAGAAATATAGATTAAAAAAGGATGGGGTGAAAATGGTTTTATAAAACCTGTTAGGGTAAATATAACCCTTGTATCCCTTCTTTCTTATTTTCGTCCGCCTCTTTCTCTGTGTTCTTGGGAGTTCGTCTCCTTGAGGCTATCTTCGTCTTTTCTCTGGTGATGTTTAAACACCACGAATTATTTAAGGAAGTTTGAACCTCCTTCTTCTTGGGCTTGTGTTCGAAACACTTCACTCTCAAATTGTTTGTGCGAAAGTAGGGTTTTTGTCGCAAATTTGGTGATCTTTGAAAATCGTTCAAGATATGGATGGATATTGTGGGTAACTACGAATCCGTTGAGAGGTGCGGTTTTTCTACATAATCCAGGAGGTGATCGCTTTCCTTTGTTGATTCTGAATTTCGTCCGCACCTTTGATTATGACACTTCTGTTATCCTTACAGATTGTGGTTGTTTTTTTATTTGTCTCGATTGGATCTTTGAGGGTGAGGCCCTACGTTGCCAGTGATTTAAATCACATTGTGGCTGTTGTTGGTTTTCGCCGGAAATATTTTTCTAAAAAAAAAAGAAAAAAGATTTCGTTGATCCGAGATGAAACACAAAAAAAGGTATATGATGCTTCTTGTCTAATCCACCCAAAGCTCTGATGCCAATGTTCTAACTACAGGCTAACCTTATTTCAGGATCGAATTGAAAGTGTAAAAAAAAGCAAATCAAAGTAATATCAAAAGTAAAAAAGTTTATATTGATCTGAATCATTCATACACACTACTTGTTCTTTACAATTGTTTCCTATTTAAAGAATCTGAAAATGGCTATCTAAAGGTTGAGTATCGGTTTTTATCAGTTTGAATCGTTGCAAATGGTTCTGGTGAACCGTTGTGCCCGTTCTGTAAAATTACTGTCATTGACAGTATTAACTGTCTTTTGACAGTTGGTTGGGTTTGACCCCATTTTTCCTTGACTTTCTATTGGTTTACCAGTTGGGTTTGGGATTAATCCAGTTGATTGGGTTTTGGCCCAACATACGAAGGGCTTGTTGTAGAAAATGGTGTCATTTGGAAGTTTCCTTTTTATAGAAGCATTGATTAACTGAGTTGTTGACTTTGATGTGCGTCGTTCTGTTTAGCCTTCGAGGATTATATCGCCATAATTATTTTTGAGTGGCCTTTCACTAGAGGTGCTTTTATCGGCATCAACTTTTTTGTTTTGCGTAGGCACTTCTTCAGAACCCGCTCTCTCCAATTCAACAGGGGGATGATTTTTGTTGGGATCTTGAGCTCCTCGCTCTAGATAAGATTTTGAGGAGAATGCTAAATGCATAACATTGATTTCGTTGAAATTTTGGGTAATAAATTGCATTATTGGATCGTCAAGATCACATAATGGTTGACTTCCAATTTCGTTGTGTTGTTGGGTGATGTTAGGGTCATCAACCACAAGAATGTGCTCGCTGGGTTAGGAAGCACATGCTTTTTCCCTCGAATATACAATAGGTGTCACGGATTCGTTATCTCCCACCATCTAGATAATGACTTGACGTTCTTTATGAATTTTTGATCGGGTCCCACGGATGGCGCTAATTGATGATACGTAAATTCACGGGTTAGGTTTACGGGTTTAAATCTAGCATCATCTATAAAGAGTGAGTAATTTGCTAAAAGGAGTTATGTGATCTCGAACAATCATACACGAGATCTACGAAGAATGACTTATCGGGTGGCGATTCCCTGCTGGTAACTCGCATTTATGTATGCGGTTTTACGCCACATTTTCTAAATGGAACCGAATAGCCATGATGTGAAGATTTACTATGGTTTTAAGATACTCCCCTAATGCTTGTGCTTACACTTGCTTCGTAGCATAATAAGAAATAATATGAGAATGAGTTAGAGAGAAGTGAAAGGTGAGGGATGCCGGTTACTCTTTTCTATTCTTTATTTATAGGCAAAAGAAAACCATATATGCATGTAAGATAGATTTTTTTTAACAGCACTTTATTAAAAAACTAGCAAAAAGCTAGAAAAATTACAAAGCTACACGATGAGGATTTTTTAGCCAATCAACTCAACTAAACGACACATTACATCTAAACCGACTCCAATAAAAAGAATATGACACAA
>BQNB010143332.1:0-17005 GCA_026074375.1 Tanacetum coccineum | reverse complement strand
GTTTAGCATGCTTACAGGAAAAGTCTAACGCATTATCTAAAGGTTATTTTGCTTTAGCTTGTTCGACTATTCCCCGAAGTATATCAGCTTGTTCCTAAGTGTGCTTAAGATAGTCTATGTGAGCTTCCTTATTTTGTAATAACCTAGGAGCTAAACGATCTAAGTCTAGCTTGAACATGCCTGGAGCAATAGAGGTGGAAATTGGTATTTGTGCAGCATTTTCAACAATTTCTTTCCTTTTTAATTTTCATAAATTGCTTTTCAATGATGTAATCACAAAAACATTGTCTTGAATTTGAGCTTTTAAATCCTCATTTTCAACAGATTTTGAGTTCAATTGAAGAATCAAAGATTCACTATGTTCTTTGTTACGAACACGGGTCTTTTTAATTAAGTCAAACTGATCCTTGAAAATATGTTTCAAATGGTTAATTTCTTTACGCAAATGCTCGTTTTCATAAAGTAATTTAGCCACACTATGCTCCAATTCAATATTTATGGTCTCAATTTCATCCATATCATGTTTAAATTTCTCTTCCTTGTCATTTTCTCTCATAGATTTAATATGTTCCTTTAACTTACAAATTATAGTGTCTTTTGCTTGTAGCTGAGCTTTTAAATCGTTATTTTTAAAATATTTTGGAATTTCAAGAGCATTTTGATTATCACAAGATGTGCCCTTTTGAAACATTTCTTGATTAAGTTGTATTGACAATTCAAGAGAAATACAATGTTATTCAAGTTGAGAGTAACTTTTCAAAAGTTCATTATACGAATTTTGTGTTTTCAAAAGCTCAACATCAAGATCGAAACACTTATCATAAGATTCACTTCTTTGCATTTCTAAATTCATAGAATCACCAATCAGAGTAGTAGAATTCATAACAGAAAGCAGAACATTTTGAGACATGATTTTTTGTAAAACTCAGTCATTTTCAAGAAAAGGTTATTTCTTAAGAATTTCACAACATTGTTTGTCTACTGAACACTCTTGAACATCAGCTTACATTTGGTTAAAAATTGTTTGTACTTCTGTTATTTTATTTAGAAGATCTTTATCAAACACATTAAAAAAATTTAAAGACTTTATAAATGGAATAATTTCATTGATAAAAACAGCTTTAGTATGTTTAAACCTCCATTAACCTTCTATAGTAGCATCAGGTGAAGTCCTTATCTTCACCACAGAGTCAAACTTGGCAAGGTGGACTTTAGGCTTTTTAAGGCTTGCATTCACCAAACTTACCTTAGGGAGTTCACTGGGAGCTTCCACTTTGACAGGTGATGCGACATAAGATTAAGTGGTAGGGTTTGACATTTGAAACCAGAATGCTTGTTCAGCAGACAATTCTTGTTGTGGTACAAAACGTGTACCAAAATCTTTAGACAAATTATTTAACTCAACATAATTAATTGGAGTAGTATTAACTTTCTTTTCTTTTGAAATTGGATCGTTTTGTTTTGCAAGCATTTTTGATCGACTTACTTCTTCCAACATCAATGTCTCTTCATCATCAATCACAGGCATAGCAGCATGTTTACAAGACATAACACTACCATCATACAAGGTAGGCTTATTCCGCTAAGCTTTCTTGAGATAAAATGGATTTTGATACCCAAAAGCTTGTTTGTGAGTGTTATCATAAAAAACTTGTGTCTTAGTTAACATGTGCACTGTTTGAGCAGATTGACCTACTTTATAAACAATATTATCCAATTCTTTTATTTTGTTTTCTAAATTAATTTCTTTATCCATATATTTACTTTCCTTTTCTTTGGATTTATTTTTGAAAACATTAAGTTTACAATAAAGATTCCTTTTCCTTGATTTGAGTAGAAAGATTTTGTTCAAGTGAGTCAATTTGCTGGTTAAGTGCAAGCTTTTCTTAAATCATATCATCCATTTGAGAATCAATCCTTTTTTCACGAGTGCTTAAATCAATCTTAAGATGCGTCCAAAAGTTTTGACACGTTCTTTATATCTCTCAAGCTTAATGGTTAGGAATTCATTATTCTTTTCCTGATTGGCCTTTTCACAATCATTCTTAAGATTAAGCTGTTAGTGCAAATATTATGATATTTAATCTATACGATCTCTTTATGTTTTGGTGATGACAAACATGTAACTTGTAATACGTAACATAAAGTGCGCAAGTTACTCGTAATCACAAATTATCAATGCATACTTGCATCCACATCTCACAACGTCTCAAGTCTACATCAACACCGACATTTGTTTGCACCCGACGTAAATCACGTAAGGTATGTACAAACAACATTAAACTTATAGGATGATCAAAGAAATAAGTTTTTGTCTTAAACTTTATATTTTTATAAATATAACAAAACTATTTCTCAAAAATTATTTTAGACAAATTATTTTTTAATTATAAAGAAATGTTTTATTTGATAATTATTTTGAATTTCAAAATCTAGTCATTTCTCCCCTAAAACAAGTGTCACATTCACCAGATTTCACCTTCGCCACAAAAAGACAAAAATAGGAGCGTATGTCGGGGCGGTCCCTTAAATTGGTCGGCGGCCCCTTAAATACCGGTGGCCCCCTAATATATCTGGGACCGTCATTTCCTGACAGGCTGTTTTTCAGCTCCTATAAATAGTGGGTCACCTCCAACTATTTTACAACCCTTTTGCACGAATTTCTTTCAGTTCTTTCTCTCTCTAGATCTCACTAAATCTCTCTATACCATTGATCATTTAACTTGTTTAATCTTGTTTAAATGTGATCCAATCTTCTATCCTTTCCTCAAGTGCCTCAGTGCAAGAGAAGAACTTCGTCATGACTTTAAGATCCGAAGTTATGTCGTCTATTAGTCCATTTGAAACATTTGTTACATATGAGTCAAGTCCTGTACTTCCAATCTTTAGTAGTGTGTAGATCCAAATGATGTATATATTTGAATGGGTTGATTGTGGGTTGGTTAGTATTTTAGGCCTTAAGATACATTGGTGAAGTGGTAGATTGGTTCTAGCTAAGATTAGGACTTGACATCTAGCTTAGTGTCGAAAAATAGTGTAAGCGACGCGGTTTATGTGTTTAGGCCATAAAACACAAGGTTTGTTATGTTGGGCCATAAAACATAACGGGTTTGGTTGTACCCGAAGAAGAACTCGACATCTAGCTTAGTGTCGGAAAACAATGTAAGCATTGGTATAAGGTTTTCTCCGTCGAAAGGGAGCTTGTTGATTAGTGAAGTAACTCTCGAGTTGGATACTCGGGGAGTGGAGTAGGGCGAATAGGAGCTTCGTGACCGAACCACTATAAATCACCGTGTCGGTTTGCATTTTCTTTTACCTTTCGATTTACTTATTTCTTTACATTTACCGCTTTACTTTTATACTTGCATTGTTCTTCTATTGATTGTGTGCTCAAATTTATGTTGTTTCTGATTGTTAGTTAAGGGTTTATGGTACTACTTTTGTAGTTAATATGTGGTCTCTCTAGACCTCATATTATATGAGCATCATTCAAGATCTCAGATGCTGTCTTAAAACAACGTCTCGTTTTGGGAGCGACAAACTCGACGTGACATCAGCAAACGACACTAAAATTTGAGCTCATATAGTCGATCGTACTCTGCGCAGATCAGATTAGGCGAAACTTTTCGATACTTCTCTCTAGATGATTATGATAGAGACAAAACGAGTGATTATCTACTAAATGGAATACGTATTAACCCCCCCCCCCCCCTTACGGTTCGCCGGCACCCTCACACATTCGCGTATCTCAAGGCAGAGCGTCTCAACGACAGTCAACTCACATGGTTTTCCCTCACAACACACATCGAAGCTCAGTGTCTTTTAAAAACTACAGAGTTAACACTTTTCCAATGGAACATCATTTACGAATATGCGACCTCTCACTCACATGCAAAGAACGCGGCGTTGATCTGATAGCGACCCATGAGAGACAAATGTTTTGTTGAGCGATATGAGGCGCAGATAGTACACATATCTACATTTCACTTACACACAAGATCAATACTATAGGACATGTATACCGGCTGCATTAGACAGAGATAAGCGTAAACAGTTCTTCATATATCCATATAACACACAAAAACAAACACATACTTATGACATAGTGATAGGATTTCTACTGCAAACGCTCACTGTTATATAGAGTGTACATCATGTAGACTACAATCCATAGAAATAAACAACAGATGTGTAGCGGTGTGACTACAATATGAGTCTGATACCACTTCTATCGATATGTGATGCTGTGGATTTCACAAGTATCGTCAGAGCTATTGTCTGCACACTGACTGCATGTGCATTAGTATCGGCAGTCAGGAGCGTACTGAACTATCTCTCTATTGTCTGAGAGATGTGTATCTCAACATAGAATTCAAACACGACAGTTGTTTGCAGGAAATGGGTGGAGGTAAATTTAAAGTGTTAGGGAGAGGAAAAAATTTTTTTCGTAGGGTAGAGTAAAATTTTATTTGGGGGGAGTAGTATGTTTAAACATATTTTGATTTATGTGTATTTTATTTATTTTTTTAAAAGAAGTAATTAGAAGTAGGAAAAAAAGATATTTATATTGTTTTTTGTGTATAATTTATTTATTAAATAATTTTTTTTGTCATTAAGTAAAATTAAATAAGTAAGAAATGTATAATAATATTGTGTGGTAAATTATTTTGAGTTAGGTTTTTCTGTTATAATTTTAGTTTAAATTTAATATGAGTAGACTTTTCTTATGGATATATCTTTGGATTATTTTGTATTGTGTAATTTAAAAATATTAATCTTAATTGATTTTTGAAATAGGGAGGAACTATTTTATTTTCAAATCAAATCAAGCTAAGTATACATCGTTGTATCTAATACACAAAACAATGACGAATATCCTTATGTGTAAGCTAGATGATTATATGTGTTTACTTTTGTTTCAACTTGGTTAATAGATATTAATAAGTAATCATTACTATTTGTAATTGAGCTAATCATATATCTAAACACATGTGCCATGTATGTTATTTGTATGTTACTAGTTTTCGGGATTATGCCTAATAGGAATTACGCTAGATTTCTTGTGTTAAGTTGCAAAATTGTTTGTGCATTGCATATAGGCATAGATCACTATATTTTACAAGTGTTTACATCAACAATTTGTAGATCATTTTGAGTGTAGTAACCCATTTAGGATTGAGAGTTCAATAGTTTGTCAAGTTTGTGGAAAAATAATGTCCTAAGATCATATGTTAAAACCCGTCACTAAAATATTTCCAACACATTAACTCTCTTTCAACAAAATGTCTAAATCTTTTCATCATCTTGCGTTGTTTGACCTTGGGTTGGTTAAACAAAATAAAATATTGTATGAATACATTAGTAATTAAGTAAAAGAAAAAGTATTTTTAAACTTTGCTTGTGCTTGCATTGTTCTAACACACACACATAATTATATCCTTTTTACAAACGTATAATATTTTACAAAAGATGTGTGTTTGTAAATAAAAGATGTTAAGAAATCATTTATATAATCCATAAAATGTCAAAACTATTGCATACTATACATATCAACAAATAATTTTTCGCACAAGCAAAATATATGACAATCTTGAAGTAAGAAATCAACTTGTCATTATTTATTAACCTTACCTTAAAACTAGTCTTAGGATTAATGGAACACATTATGAAAATCTTTATTTGTTTTCTTTTAAAAAAAGGAGTGTTCGTGAGGGTCAAGAAAGATTTCGAATATATATCGATTCATTATTCAAATTATGATTGATATTGTTATCGAATCAAATTGACAAGTTTTCGAGTATAGACAAGAAATCGGATTCTTATTTTTCTAGCTTTAAGATTATATCAAAATATAACAAGAGATATTATCTTAAACCTACATACTTAATCACACTCGATTGATATGAAAATAATGACATTCCTTTCCAAGACGATAAGAATATGCATCGGATCATAACTCACACTTGTGTAAGGTGATGTCATATTGAGTCTACTTGTCCTAAGTGAGCGATCTAAATATTTGGAAAATATATGCATAAAATACACAATGAAGTAGGATTGACGACTTGAATGTTTTGTCTAAAATATTCAAGTAATTTACCTTGCAATGCAATTGGTAAAGTCGTCATCTCCGAAAAGCCAAACATGAGCAAATGCACAACATATGTAACTTTGCTCAAACAATTCAAAAGCACAACTCAAAACTCAAACTATCTTCTCATCAAAACTCTCTCTTACTTTACCAAATGCATAATATTTCTTCTTCACAAAATGAGAACCCTTTAACCATCTAAGGTTAGGATTAGAAAGAATTGAACATATTCCACAAACCATTATCGTGCTTTCTTTCAATAAGTGATCGTAAGAGGATTTCGAATATGAAGATGATTATTATTCAAATGATAATCAATCTCATCATTCAATCTAATTACAAAATTAGAATATGAACATGAAATCGAGACTAGGATTTATCTAGATCAGGGAAATATCAATCAAATGACCATAGATATTTTTTCATGTCTACATGTTTAACCATCCTCGATTATTACATGAAATCACGAAGTCGATTGTAAGACAACAAGATTAGTCATCGAATTGCAATTCACACTTGCAATGAAGATGTTTTATTGAGTCTAAAGTGTTCAAATGTTGTGTTATTAGCTATGGTCAAATTATACATGTTAAACTTAACACACTCTAAGTAGGATTGACGACTTATGAATTTCCATCGGGAAACTCATAAGTACTCCAACTTGATAAGCAAGACTTAGATGTCATTTTTGAAAACTCAAACCGAGAACCCTTATAACTTATATAAGTTTATCTTAATAACCTAATATCAACACCATCTCACAAATAATGGAAAAATGATCCTTGCCCAAATTTGGCACCTCCACGGATCGATGGATCCTTCGTCCTAAATTCATCTTTGGTTTAGGTAGATCCGCCCTATGGCGTTAGATTTAAACATCTTACTCTTGTCAATTTCTTGCTTAAAAGTCTAACATAGATGTAACTAAACTTTAGTTAATCATCATTATTTCTACAAAGAAACAAACACACGATCTATTGAGGTAAATAACCTTAGTTGGATTTCTTTCATAAAAGACATGCAAAGGTGCATTTTTTGAACACTCTTAATATAGAGCATTACACATTCTCACTTTTAAGCATACTCCTAGGTCCTAGATGACTTATTCTTTCTTATAGCTACAATAACTTGCTTGCTCTCTCATTTAACCTTAGAATTCTACACATCTTGATTAAGATTATGTGAACCAAAATTAAAGTACGTTAGTTGAGTCATAGTAGGCCTTGTATGAAAAGACAATACAAATTTTATATTTGCTACACTTTATTAGGCAAATATAGAAATTCTATGTTATCTAACATGAGAATGACTACTGGAGAATCTATTACACTAGAAATTCAATTTGACCTAATGGTTGATTTGCTTCTAAGAGTGAAGTTGGGTTCGTGGTATAACCCGTAAAAATGGTCGTGTTTAGCCTGAATTAAGCACCACTAGTGATAGTCTCATATTCATTCTCTAATTTGATTAAATGGCTCTTCTTAAAAATGCCTAATGATAGTCTACATCGATACACTTTGTATTTCATTAGAAGTGCACACTAAGCAAGTAGAAATAAGGTTTCTGATGAGGTGTCATTTTATACACTTTTTCGAGGTTGTTTAACCACCTAAATCGTGCATTTATGCCCAAAATAGGCACTTAATTATTTCTTTTCAGGTATTTCACATTTGGAAGGCATTTAAAAGAATTACACGTGATTTAGGCTCATTTGGAGAAGAAACGAACAAGACTACAGACCTACACCAACATTGCCCAAGAATTTCTCTACAGTGGCTGGAGACGGTGTCACAGATACAACGTGACGGCGTCACAACAAAGACCAAGACGGCGTCACAAGATTCCACGATGGCTTCAAAGCACACGACCCAGCCTATTAACTAGAATATTCCTCTTTCCATGACGCGTCACAATTAAAACGCGACCGCCGTCACAATAATTTTTCTTATAAAATACAAACCCGAATTTAGGGTTTGAGTGGTGTAACTTTAGAATAAAAAGAGGAACAAAACCCTAGTTTTATTTAGCCCTGTTAGGGATGATTTTTAGGGCCTAGAAAACCCTATTTACTTCCTCCAACTCATTTTTAATCAAGTAAGGTTATTTAATCATTCAATATTTCATGTGATATTTTATTCATCTATGTTTCTTGCTTTATCTATAACACTTGGCTAAACCTCCCTATTGTTTTTAGTTAAGATTGTATGAAACCAAGAATGTAGATCTTAGTGGTGTTTTGCTTCTTAATGATTGATGAGGGCAGGTTAAGCTCTTAAAAACCAGCTTTATTCTTATCGATCGGTGTGCTGTTTGATATGTCCCTAGTAAAACATGATTGATTAGAAAGGACACCATCTGGTAAACAGTCTTCCATACTACCATTGCCCCTCTAATATGGGTTGACATCCACTTTTAATATATTTTCACATGCATTTAATAACCCTTAGGGGCCTTGTACAAGTCTCATACGACCTTACTTGTGCGTTTCTTCTAACAAAAATAATAATAGAACGGCTGGTTTCGTGTAATTCGTTCAAGGCAACAACACTAGGAGAAGCAATCTAAGGAGTAATACATGATTAAATAAACATAATCTTTTATCTTATTGTTATCACCAGTAGCTTAGTTAATATTTAGTTTAAATGGCTAAAACCAAACCTCTCTCCAATTATATGATTTACTTGCTTTTTATAAAATATAAAAATACAAAAATAATCTTTTCTCAACCCTTAGAATTCTGTTAGACCGTGATCAAGCCTTCCCAACCTATTCCTCGAGTGAACGATAAACAACCACGAGTCTTGCCTATACTTCACTACAATGATTAGGTGCACTGCCTAGGGAGTTGTAAAACTTCTCATGTAGAAGTCCTACGATGACCGCACATCAAGTTTTTGGCATCGCCGCCTGGGGGATAGTTAGGCATTGATCATAATTTAGCTTAGTTCTACGTGCTTGAATCCTTTCAAGTAAGATTTAAGTCCCACATATTAGCTTTCTTGTAGTCTATCTTTTCTTCGTATAATCTGTTTCGTAACCCATTCTCGTCAACCACCATGGGAGACGAGAATCCTATCCGTACTCTAGGAGATTACTTCAAACCAAGCCACGAGGGCTATAAGAATACCATTGAGCTCCCCGCAGGGAACAACGTGGTACCTCTTCGATCCGACACCATCCGGTTGGTGCAAAACGGATGCTCATTCCACGGACTTCGGTCTGAGGATCCAAACCAACACCTCAATGATTTCCTTAAACTTGTGGACTCACTTGACCTTGATGGTGAAAATAGGGAAAGAACGCGCCTACGTTTATTTAATTTCCTTTCGCGATCAAGTTTGCAATTGGCTTGAACGTCATCCCAGCCAGGATCCATCACCACATGTGAGGATCTTACTACCCGATTCCTTGCTCAATTCTTTCCACCGGGAAGGACCGCAAAACTCCGCAATGATATCCTGATGTTCCAACAACATCATGGAGAATCTTTATCCGAAGCATGGACTTATTTCAAGGACTTACTCTAAAAAGGATTCCCTCATATTAAACGCATTGAACGTTAGCTTTAAATCTAAATTTTTTATAATCATGTCTCCTTTCATCTTAAGTGTGAGATTGACCGCGCTGCCGGCGGCAAACTCCGCAATAAGAATGCCGACGAATCTTGGGAAATCATTGAGAACCTCGCTCTCTACGACCATGAGGGCTGGAACGACGGACAGAAATTCGTACAAACGGTCAAGGCTATGTCTACAACCTCAAGGGATCTAAAAAACAAACAACTGACCGATAACTTTGAGCTCTAATACCCAATTAACTTCTTATTAAAAGTGATCTGACCAACCCTTAGGAGCTGCAACACATAACGCCTCATGCTTATGCCTGATGCCGTCCAATCCAACCCTCGCCTCAAAGCCATAACGAGGCCACTAAGCTGAATCCCTTTACTTTCCGTAAACGTACAGATCAAAGCCCTCAACCCCAAGCATTAAGAACTACTTTTTAGGCTCGAGTAAGGGACTACAAGGCAGCACACACCGAAAGAATGGAAAGATTTCAAAACCCCATTTTCAAGCAACATGAGGAGATCAACGATAGAATGACTAAAATGTTCGGACTTCTCAAGGAACTCATGACCAGCAGAGCCCCTGAGAAGGTATTGATAAGGGAAGAAGCCAAATTCCCCTTCACCAAGAACGTAAATTCAGTCTCTCTAGAAAAAGGAGAGGAAGAAAGGAGTGACAAGATGGAAGAGACACTCGACAACACCGTAAAACCTACCGAAACAGAAACAGGAATGCCAGTGAAGGAAGCCGAAGGGAATAATGAAACTAAAAACAAGCCAATAGAAAAGGCTGAGAAAGAAGAAGTGGTGGAAGTACTCAATTATCGGCATGTAGAATATTATCTGAAGCATATGATTAATGAAAAACTAATCGAGGGACTAGTGGATAATAATAGGTTCAATGACTCTCTGTCAAGAGCCCGAGATGGAAAGGTAAAGGGAAAGACATATAATGTGTCACCTAGGGGGCATGTTTATGAAGCGATCATCAAGAAAAAGATTACAAAGAAGGAAGACATCGGAGGGAACTTGGAAATACCTTGCAGCATAAGGGGCCTTAAGAACGTGAACGTCCTCGTCGATTAAGGGTCCGATGTGAACGCCATGCCCTACTCCACTTACATGAAACTTACTAATGAAAAGCCTGTTGAGACAGACATTATACTCTTATTAGCAAGCCACTCATACATTTACCCTTTAGGAATTGCTGAGGACGTATTAGTTGAGGTCGTTGAACATGTGTACCCCGTAGACTTTGTGATTTGGTATCAATAGAAACGAAAAAGAGGCCTTTCATCCTATGAACACCATTCCTGGACAATGGCCATGTCCGTAATTTAAGTTTGATAAAGGCACTATTAAACACTAAGATTCTGGAAAAAAGAACATAATATTCCATAAGGATACATGACCGCCCCTGTATTAACCGAGAAAGGAGTCAAGAACGACATAGAGCCCATAGCCCCCACTATGACTGTGAATAGGCTAGTCCTGGAATGGGAAGAAAGGATAAAGCTTCACTTGGAAAGGGAGATGGAGTTCAACCAATGGAGGAGCAAAAATTTCAAAGGCAAGCATCCCACTCTTATTACAGCCAAGGAAGGAATGGAAGACAAAAGAGAAGTCACGTGAGGATGTGTGACTTCGAGTCTAGCTACAAAAATCGTAAAATAAGGAAAAGCGCTTTTTGGGAGGCAACCCAATATTTATTTTTCCCGCACATTAGGGATGTCATTGTTGTATCTTTTCATTTTATTCCATCATGTTCAAACTCTATCTTGTAATCAATGCCTTTGGTTTTGTTTTTAACCTCGTCTTAATTTCAATCAAAGGTATTTTGCAAATAATAAGTGTAGGGGAATTATCCGGTTTTTAGAACCAAGTTCAAGCATGTTAAATAATTTGTTTAGATTAATTCACGTCAGTTTCGAGTCATATGAGTAAATTGTTAAATCTCAGGTTTTATGCAGCTATTTGTACAGGAATTAACCTATGGAATCAAGTGCAGGAAATTTTTCATCAAAAAAAAAAATTTGTTTTCATATAATGTGGAGACGGCGTCACGGTTTACACGCGAAGCCGTCACCACGACACCTGTGACGGCGTCAGGATATCCCTAACGGCATCACATGCCCAGGTCCAGAAAACTTAAAGTTTTTAATTATTTTTGAAAATAAAACTTGCATAACATTTAAAATATGTACTCTTCTATTATAAACCTGCAAAACTAATGAGTTTGACAATTCTCTCATGCTATCTTTAATGCTTTATCGATTCAAACCTAAATTCACATTGTATATTTTATATCGCATATTTTATGCTTGGTATAGTTGTCTTTGTCTTTGATTTACAGGTTATATTTGATGAGAAAGAAGCTGGAATTCCCTTAAGAAGTTTCTGACGATTCTTGGAGGACGATTTAACCAGTTATCGCATGTTTCTTCTTCATTATTGAGCAAACCAGGGGAGTACTAGTTTCTTTTACTTGTTTTCTTTTCCTTTTAAGATCTTATTTAACATACTCAATAGAAACATTGGTGGACATGTTCAACTTAAGTGTAGGGGGAAAATAAGCCTCAGAAACTATTCTTTCATTTGTCATTTGCGTTGTCCTTAAAATGATGGGTAATATATAGAAACATAGCATAAGAGATAATTTTGACCCAAATTTAAAATTTTTTATGACACACACCGACGAAAACCGAGTATTAATAGCGTCTCATGGATAGGAATTTATATTACTAGCACAAAAACCCTCAAATACCACCCCCAAATTGTGAGGTTCGCCCTTAGATATTATACCTTTAGCTATGTTCGATTAAGAGTAAGCAAAAAAATCCATGTGTGTCTGATTCTGTCGTTACGGCTGTTGAATGCGTAGTTTTTGTCGGCCTTTTTTGGAACATTGGTATCGGTTACTTTAGGATTATGAGAGTGTACCGGTAGTATATTAAATTCTAGAACTTGTTTTTGTGATGCATCCCGAGACCGCATAGTAAGTGTTTTAACCCATGTTTTAAACCTGTAATTGTTATGATGGTCACACCGATCATATAACTTTCCTACACCATTGCCATGCACTCATTTTTAGTGCAAGATACCCCTAATACAACTCCTCCAGACCTATCCTTTTTCCACCGTTCTCATAATTTTTTGGTGATTTCAATATAATGAAGAGCATTGTTAACCCTTAAACCAATCGTTACACCCAAATCGCCTTAGCCTACCTTGTATGTACTCACTTTTAGTACATTATTGTGTTGTAAAATAACCCGAGTTAATTATTGAGTACACGGTTGCCTAAAGATCCTTATCCTTGTAAATACATTTTGGGACGATTGGGATTTATGGTAGTATTTATTTCGCGGACGAATAAGGAAGAAAAGTTAAGTCGATACCCCCATATATTTGTTAGATGATCTCTATGTTATTTTGATCCACCTCAATACGGGTCATTAGTTAGATTGTAAATATCCAGCATGTAAAAACTCAAGTGTAGGGGTACGTGTTGTAAACCCCAGTTAATGATGTATTATGTTATCCAAAAAAAAATATAGAGAGACTAAGAAAGAGATTGAATGTAGAGTGTGTAGAGTTTGTATATCTTCGTCCGAGTGCTTGGCTTAGCAACCAAACCATCGTGTAATTCTTTAAATAATTAGCAACCCTTTTCCACAAAAATTCACCCAAAATCCACCCAAATGTATCCCATCCATTTTTGTTTACATTATATGTTATCTTATAACACCTACATGGTTGACAACTATCACTATCTGAATTTCAATTCAATAATTTAGACCGTTTTGGTCGATAACATAGAAATTTTAAAAAGTTTCGTTTAACTTTTCCATTTAACCGGGAAGTTGTTCTGTTATTATCTAAGAATCGTTACCGGGAGCGAATCGGGGCGCCAAACGTTGTAGTATTTTGACAATAGCCACGTTTTTATATTTTAGGGCAATATTTAAAACTTTATAATTTTCGGTGATACCGTTATTCGTTTTGTTACTTGTGTGAATCGTGATTTATTTAAACTAAGAGCATATGCATAAGAAGGCTTAGAAATTAAATCATGCAAAATGCACTACATCTAAAATAATAAAAAATCATTTGTCCCCTCCCCCCCCTTCTCCTTCCTTGCAACGCATCGCGTCTAAACCAACACCCATAAGTAACCAAAGATGCCATTTGAATTCAAATTTAATAAGACAAGATTTACAACTCATTT
This sequence comes from Tanacetum coccineum, assembly GCA_026074375.1. Taxonomy (NCBI): domain Eukaryota; kingdom Viridiplantae; phylum Streptophyta; class Magnoliopsida; order Asterales; family Asteraceae; genus Tanacetum; species Tanacetum coccineum. The sequence continues at coordinate 3,121 of BQNB010143332.1, read as the reverse complement.
TTGTCCTAGTTTCATTGTGATTGGGAGATCATTTTGGTCCCCTCTCTTTCTCTTGTCCTATTACACGCACACACACAAACACACTTTTAGTGTGTGAAGTAAACTTTGCATTACTTATACATGTTGTTTCCATTTTCTCATTCATAAAACACACACACTAAATATTGAGTTTTCTCTCTTCTCTTTTGCTCTCTCTTATTCGAACCACCCAAGAAACACACACACACTCATAATTTTCCAATCTTGATCAAAAACCTTTGAATATATTGTGTTCGTGGTTTATATTTATTGTATTTGGTTAGTTTTTATAAACATCCATTTGGGTTTGTTACCCCGTAAATTTCAGGCCAATATTTTAACCGTTTTCGTTCAGCATTTTAAATTTTATAAGTTCCGTGTAATTTTTACGTTTAACCGGGAAGTTATCCCGCGATTATATGAAAATCGTTACCGGAAGCAATTCGGATTGCTATACGTTGTAGCCTTTTGACAATAGTCGCGTTTTTACGTTTTAAGTCGATATTTAAAATTTCAAAAAATTTCGTGAAGTTATTATACGTTTTTAGTTTTTGCGTAAACCGTAAACAATAATAGAAGATATCTAGTGCATGAGAAAGATATCTTGCATGCCTAGGATACCATTTGCAAAAATAAGCCCAAATATTAAGCCGCGTCCCACAACCAAAAGCCCAAACCATGAGCTTAATCCATAAGCCTAATGGTTCGGCTTATTTAACTTGGCTTATTTAGGGCTTATTGATAGCTTATTCGAGAACCAAGAACTTATTTGATATCTTTTTAGCTTATCGGGCTTATCTAATGGTCCCGTACGAGTTAAGGAAGTTTCGGCCCAACAAGAAAGCCCAAACCGTGGCTCAAGGCCCATGGTTAAGCTTATCAGGTTTTTGTCTTGGCTTATTGGAGCTTATTTATAGCTTACTAATAAGTCGAGTGCTTATTCGTTTAAACGGATTGCTTATCAGACTTAATGGATAAGTATAAATCTCAATATTTGGTTTAACGGGCCACGACCCAATATGAGACAACGCACCACGGCTTATTGTCCATGGTGTAGCTTATTGGATAAGCTCGTATATAGCTTATCTGATATTATCCGAACTTGGATACTAATCGTTATTTATTTTGGACTTTTCATTTAACGGATCATCTAATTAGGCTTATTGGGCCTAAAAGCCCAATAAGGATCCGAAAGAGTTTTAACTTGATTATTAAGGGATTTGATAGTATGGTTTGCAAAATATATCTTTAAAAGTGACTGGGGTTGATATTTAATAAAGTTTACGACTTTGGAAAACGTGTAAACACGAACGGGTCATGCCAAAATTTTTATAAATTCTTTATACTTAGAAAATATTAGAAAACGTTTATATTAAAGCATTTTAATTAGTTATACGGGGATGGGTAAGATGCGGAACAATATATATATATTCTACTTAAAAATTACCATATAGTATTATATACTAAATATTACTATATACTTTATTAGTCAAACGTTACAACCGGGATACGATCACTAACGTTTCATTTTAGAAAACATTAACGAAAGCATTTTAATAAATACTTATGCAATATTCGTATTTCTCTGTTTTTCCTATTCTAAATCGAAACCTATATTACTTAGGTCGTGTTCGTGTACCGTCATTCGTTACCATGTGATTATTCTTCTAGTTTATCACTACTTCACTTTACCAAATCAAGGTGAGTTCATAGCCCCACTTTTTCTCATTTTGAATAAATGTTTTACAACTTTGAGGTGAGAAACATCGCTTGTTTTCTTAAACCGGACACAAGTACTTTACATGATATTTTCCCTTGTTTACGTGTTGCCTAAGTAGCGTTAGACCACTATTTGCCCGTAATATCATGAACAGTTAATTACCTTTAACCGACTGCTGGTTAAGTAAGCGCGAGTGAGTAAATAGATCTATTAGGACTATAATCCCCATCCGGGTTTGGTAATTCTTACTGGTCAGGTACGACTGATGTACAGGCCAACGGATGTATTTTATGTCGAAACTAGTTTGGGTGGTCTTTGGTCGGACACCTACCAGGGCAATTTAAATGGCAATGTACATGCTACCTTCGACTATTAGCTTCGGTGTCATGAGCTTAGCGCAACGTAAATACATTTCTTTATGTGAAGTTGTATCTGTTATAACTGTCATATACGTATTGAAATTTTGTGGTCCACTATAACAACGTTTGAATTAAACCTATGGATTCATCAACTTTATGTTGACGTTTTAAGCATGTTTTTCTCAGGTGCTTACCTTGGATTATCAAGGTGTGCTATTTGAAGTCTATATGTAATGTAACTTCGACTGAATTTCTTGACTATCTCGTCTCATACTCGTTGTCTTTTGTCAAAACTTTATTATGGCTCTCGCTATGTTTTATATTACTTTGAAATGGTTTGTAAGACTTAATTACCTTTAAATTTATGCAACGAGTTATGACTTTTCTAAAACGTACCCCTTTAGAGGTCGTTTTCTATGCTTTATACATGTGATGTGTATGACGTCACGCCTTCGGAGACGTATTCCGTCCAGGCCCCGTTTGGGGTGTGACAGATTGGTGTCCAAAGCCAAGGTTATAGAGAACCAGGTAGAATATCTAGGTCTGGTTTATAACCAATATGTGATCCTTACGTGCTTTTATGTGTGCCTTATACGTGCTTTTGCTATGGCGTATACATGAATATCATTTTGCCTTAAGCCTGCTATGATATGGGTTTACCTCTGCCCTGCGTTTATCGTTCCCTGCGTTTATGTTGCTTTGTGTTTATTTTTCCCCTTGAGCTCTATTTTGCTATCAGCTTACGTTTGTCTTGCGTTTATCTTTTCTCTGCGGTTACGTTTTCCTTACGTATATTTCCCCACATGTTTGTATAGAAGTTGTCTATATAAATACTAAACTTTTCAAAGACATTGTGAGTGACACAATGGTCCCTAAATTTTCCTAATACATTGTGAGTGACACTGTAACATCCGGGAATTATCGGAATTTTAAAGGACTATTTTCACCTTTGACTTTTCAGGTCCGATTTGACTTTTTGACTTTTGGTCTTTTATTGTCACATAAAAGCGATTACCGCGTAACC